>VWYI01013666.1:391616-482737 GCA_013399455.1 Anthoscopus minutus
CCGCCGCCGCCGCCCGACTGAGCGCCGCGGGGCGGGGCGGGGCAGCGCGGCCGCGGGGCCCGCCCCCGCTGAGACCACGCCCACAAATGACCACGCCCCCTCCGTCTGGGCTCCGCCCACTCCCGCCCCCTCGGTGGGACGGGGCTAAGTTCTGAGTGACGGCTCGTCGAGCCAATGGCCGTGCGGCACTCGCCACAACGCGCTGTCGCGCGCTCTCGGGCCCCGCCCCGCCGCCCCTCACCGGCGGCTGGTGGGCGGGAGGGCATGAGGGACCTGAGGGGTCGATTGTGTCGTCTCTGAGGCACCGGTCATGTCCTCCCTGTGGACCAGTCCTGTCTGCTCTGAGGGACCAATCGTTATCCCTGGGGATCTGTCATCTCATGCCTGAAGGATCGGCCGAGTCTGTCCTGAGGGATCGATCATCTCATCCCTGTGGCGCAGATCGTCTCATCCCTGAGGGATCAGTCATGTCCTCCCTGAGGGATCGATCGTGTCCTCCCTGAGGGACCGGTCATGTCCTCCCTGAGGGACCGGTCATGTCCTCCCTGAGGGATCGATCATGTCCTCCCTGAGGGACCGATTGTGTCCTCCCTGAGGGATCAGTCATGTCCTCCCTGAGGGACCGGTCATGGCTTCCCTGAGGGATCGGCCGTGTCTGTCCTGGGCAGTGAGATAAGCCTGCTGTCCTCAGAGGCAACGCTGAGGAGAANAGGGGTCGATCGTGTCCTCCCTGAGGGACCGGTCATGTCCTCCCTGAGGGACCGGTCATGTCCTCCCTGAGGGATCGATCGTGTCCTCCCTGAGGGACCGATTGTGTCCTCCCTGAGGGATCAGTCATGTCCTCCCTGAGGGACCGGTCATGGCTTCCCTGAGGGATCGGCCGTGTCTGTCCTGGGCAGTGAGATAAGCCTGCTGTCCTCAGAGGCAACGCTGAGGAGAACCAGTAGCTCCACAAGAAAACAACCGCATCACCTCTCGCTGTCGCACCAAATCACGGTGGCTGTGGTGAAAAAAAGACGGTGACAAAAGCCCCTGCTAAAGACTGCAGAGTTCAACTCCCTCTGTGAACCACACTTCAACGATTCAGCCAGGGCACAGGTTTGAAACCAGAGGTTCTCCCCGTTGCACTCGTCGTAAAGACAATTTGGGGATGCTGCGCTTTGAGGTGTTAGGTTTGTATCTGTGCTGTTTTGACAGGACAGGCGAGCACTTTGCACACCTGACTGCACACAGGTGACACCGCCACACTCGGGGCCATTGCGGCCTCGGGGAGCCCGAGGGGCGGGTGAACGACGCCCGAGCAGAGCCCGCAGCCCTCAGTGTTACCATACATGGCCAAAACCAAAACTCCTCGGGCTTCCTCATCCACTTGGGCCGACGTGTGCACGGTTATTTGCATGTGGTTTGACGCTTAAGGGTGGGGGTGATCTTTCAGGGGAGCATCACCCCATTAATTCTGCTTCTAATCCTTCAGAATTTGGAGGAATATGTGTCGTGATGAGCTGAGCTGAGAGCCCTCCTCTTCCCTGTGACAGGACCACGAATTACCCCATGTGAGTGATAGCTCGTGTTAAAACACATGGAAAACCTCAGGGTTATCCTGGTCTGACTGTCACAGATGATGGAAACGTCAGTAACTACAGATTAAACAAATGTTAATCCTGCATTTGTTAACCTTTGACACTGTATGTAACTGCTGATCCAGCAAGGAGGAAAGCCTCTCTTACCTACTGAGCAACAACTTGATAAAAAACAATTATACACACAGAGATTGGAGTGACAAGGCTGCACCCCTGTCCATGACAACAATTACCCTGAAATTAATCAATAGCTTCTTTCTGAAAGCCAGCCCAGCACGATTACACCACCCTTCTCCCTCAAACAATCCCATTAAAGCTAAAAGAGAAGAAACCAAAAACAGCCTTGGAGCAGAGCTGCAGGTAACCCAGAGTTTAGGGAGTTTAGGTTGTAATTCACATTTTCCATACACGAATGTGATGTGTTAAAGGTCAGAGAATGAGTCACTGATAGATCTGAGAGTCTTGCCTGCCCAACCTTAATTTATTAGAAGTCTCAAACCTGCGGTGGGGGGTTAAATTTTATAAAACTGATACTTTAATCATGTGCCAAATGATGTTTTAGCTTGGACTGGAAAATGAAGAACAAAGGCAGCAGCACCCAGCCCTGCCCAACAGCTCAGGAGGGGACCCAAGGAAGATTTTTGGCCTCCAGCTGAAAAGAAAGTGACACATGGGGGACACCAAGTGAAATTAGTCCTGAGAAATCTGATTGAAGCTTAATCCTCTCAAGAGCTGCCTTGGGAAGGGTGGATCCTGCAGAGATGGAAATTCCTTGCTCGAAGTGCTGGGAGAGTCGCTAAGGATGGACTCAGGTGGAAATAATACCTGTGGAATTTTTACCAGAGCTTCCTAAAACAGCTGGATGGAAGCACTCCAAAGAACACCCAGATCCTGTCTGGGAATAATGAGCTGTTTAGATTGCAAGGTGATGAAGAAATTATAGGAATTTTAGGCTGAATTCTCCAACAAACAGAAGAAACAGCTCAGGTTTTACATGTGCTCTTTGGTTCTGCTGTAACCACTAATTTTCATCACTTCAGATGAGTAAAACCACCCTAACAAACAATTTAAATGTTATCCACAGTGCTGCAAGCCAAACAACTTGTCAAAATATGCCACAAATTTTTCTTCAGGAAAAACACCAAATCCTTACAGCTACAAGGAGGAACACACCAAAGTTTGCCCCATTTTACCAGCACCTGGTTAGCACATTTTGCAGAACTTCAGGACTTATTAAAACATTCACTTGTAGCCATCCCACATATTTTCCCCTCAGCTACATCACTGCAGGATTGCTGCAAACTATCTCACAGCCTTTATACGGAAACAGCACCGTGGCTACAGACTCCACCTCTGAAACTTATGTCAGCTGCTAAATTTAGCCTCCTGCAAATATGCATCAATTCCATCCCTGCAATAAATCCCCCTGCTTTGCTCCTGGGATGAACCTGACGTGCTTCACAAGGACCAGGTCGGGTGTGTCCCACAGCCTTCCCCACCAAAGCCATGTTTATAGTTAGAGGAGGTAAAGAAACACCTGAGGCACCTTTTTTTAGGAGAAAGTTTGATTCATTTCTTCAGTTTGGTGTCTCTAAGTCATCCCAAAGGGGTCACAAACCCCATTTTTGGAACCAGTAAGGTCACTGGAGGGATGAATTTGTCTCAAACATTTCACTTTGCTGAAATCCTCGTTGCTAAATATATTCTGAGTGGAGGGAAATGGCTTAGGGAGGTTTTAGAGAGATCAGCAATTTAAAGTCCTGTTATTTTGCAGCTTAACTTCTAAATCAAGCAAAATATGCCAGGCAGGACAGTCTTGAACCCTGGGTTTGTAGGTATCCAAGTTATACAGTTTTTCAAGGACTTTATGTCCCTATTTATCTACTTATTTCCTGAAGCCTTTTGATTTATTACTATTATTATTATTATTATTATTACTATTATTATACTTACTTTATCACAATTTTTATTTACCAGGAAGTACTAGGTTCTCCCACATGAAATTTGAATATTTTTGTATTTCTCCTTCTATTGCTTCCATAATTTAGGGATCTCATCAAGGTCAGGCCCAGCAGCATTGGGAAGAGCTGCTCCTGCTGAAATCAGGAATGTGATCTTACCTTACACTTAACATTATTGAAATTTAGTGATTTTTCGGTGCAAGGAGATGTTCCCTGCCCATAGCAGGGGGTTGGAATAAGATGATCTTTAAAGTGCCTTGCAACCCAGACCATTCTGGGATTCTCTGAAATCTGAACTGATGGCAGTGACAAACCCTCCCCAACCTCTCTTTCTCTGTGTGGAATAAGATTTACTCCCAGCATTAATTTACTCTTTCTGCCTTGATTCCTCCATGTCTGCGGGCATGGAGCAAGTGCCAGGGGCAGCTTTATGAAACTACTCCCAATCCTGGTTTGTGAGAGACATTTCCATGATCAGCTGTTGAGCAGCTGCCAGGATGAAATCGTTCCCGGAGCCTCCATGAAAGGGCTCTGGATAATGGGAAATCAATTCTGTCTCAGGCTGGGAGGATATGTTCTGCACGGGGAAGTGTTCCCCAGCTCCTGCAAAGGGTTTGGAGAGACAGGGAGAGCAAAATCCCTTTGGACTGGCCTTATTCAATCCTTGGCCAGAAAGGGGAGCTGTAGAATTAGGGAATGAAGGTAAGGAGAGCAAAATGTTCCATCAAAAACCAGCCAGGAAAGGAGAAGTGTCTGAGTGTGGCGGCAAGGAAAGAGGAAAACATGGATTAAAGGACAGGGTTGGGAGGCAGCACCCCTGAGCTTTATTGCCAGCTCTGTGTGACATGGAACCATCACCGTGCTGCTTCCAGTCCCCAGACCTGGGCTCATTCACAACCTCCCTCCCTACAGAGCCAGGAAATCCACTGTGGTGAGTGGGGGCCTGCGCTGACATCGCTCCTGTGCTGCTTGGAAAGGCTGGAGGATGCTGGAGATGGATAAGGAATGAGTGAACATTAGGCCAGGATGTGCATTAATAATTGATGTTACTGTTATTAATGATTTAAAACAGATTTCATCCAGCACATCTATTACTGCATCTCCCCGTTCTCACACCTTTTGTGCAGCAATATTGGCGTCAGGCACATCCCTCCCAATTCAGCTGGAAGAAAGGCATCAAAAAATGAGTTTCTGCAGCAAAAAGAAACCTCTAATTTCAAGCTAATCTATTTCGTGATGTATTTTTCTCCATCGTTAGACAGGATTGTGAAATATATTTTCATTTCTATTTCTTCAGTGAAGGGAAGGTAGGTCCCAATACCTAATTAAAATGTTGGGCCACCAAATAAACCCAAGGCAATTGCTTGCAACAGATGGGATTTCCTTTGTTGCTGTCTCCGGATGATTAACGAGGAAGAGAGAGACAAGAAAGCAGAACTGAAAAAAAACCCAAAAAAACCAAACCAAACAAACAAAAAAAACACCCAAGAAAAAAAAAAGGCAGCTCTATTTTATTTACAACACAAATATCCTGGGATTGACAAGTTCTAGCATCCTGAACAGCAGAAAAAGATCAGGCAGGCAGGGAAGGAGCCGGGGCTGGGTGCTGAGGTTCCTGGGCACTGATCACAGAGCCTCACTATTCAAGCACTTTGGAATTCTTTTGCCATCTCCTTCTGTTTCTCTCCCTGCTGTCTAGGATCAGGTAGGACCAAAGGTGCTGGAAAAATCAGATGTATAAGGAAACATATAAAGGTAAATCCAGGTGAGGTGTCCATGTTTGCGATTTGGGAAGATCAGTGTCTAACCCAGCTTCTAAAACCCCAACAGATTGTCATGGATGGAGCAAAACGGGAAGCTGTTCCTGCTCTTCTTCCGGCTCCAGTGGAAGGTGTCCCTGCCCATGCAGGGGGTGGAACAAGATGGGCTTTGAGGTCCCTCCCAACCTGAACCAAGCCGTGAGTCTGTGATTATTTTATTGCAACATTTCCACCCCTCAGCATTGAAATATTGTCTCTACCCCCGCTCCCTGTTTCTTCTGGAGAACAAGGAGGTAAAAATGTGTCAGGAGGGATTGGGCTGCAGCTGGTATTGCCTTGAGGAGGGAGCTGATTCCTTGTATCCCCTCTCACCCCCTATCCCATCCGCCTGCTCCTTCCATCCCGGGAAGGATGAGCTGATCAGACACCGCAGTGCCCGGTGAGGCTGCGGGGAACGCTCCAGCTCAGCTGTACCAGCGACACCAGACCAGCTCCCTCTCGAGGAGCCTGGAGATGCACACCCAGATACCGCCGCCCTGCTCCGTGCTCTGAGCCTGGCAGCGCCTGCAGTGACAAATATCTCCCACCTCTGTCTCTTTACAACGTGTCCTCGGCTGCCTCCCCAGAGCACAGGAGCTGTTTGTCATCCCTGCAGGGATTTTTGTCATCCCCGACACGCACAAACTGTGGCACGTTCACGCTCCGACTCCGTCGCGACAGTAACCGATCGCACCTATTTTTTAAGCAAACTCAGTTCAAAGCCACCACAGATTTCCTGCGCCTTAAAACACTTATTTTCCCTTATAAGGAAATGCACAATTGCAGATTGTCGCTGAACAGAAGATGGGAGTTAAGCAGCGTGGGTCGGGTGGCTCCTTGCGGGATCCAAACTCTCACACAAACACTCATTTCTATCCCTCCTATTTCTGCAGAGCTTCTGTTTTACCAGGAAAATTTCAACAGAGTTCACTTCTCTATATATTTTTCAGTGGAAGGGTTTCTAAGTTGATGTCATTCTCCTGAAAGGCTTATTCAGTAAAGTCACAGTGCAGGAGAAGAAGAATTTAGAGAAAATAATGCTTCTTTTTTATAGCTAAAATAAAATTACATTGGCTCACCCAGTGCCTGGAGAGACAGAGGCAAATAATCCCACATGGCAGTGGGAGGATGCATCCTGTGGACACTGCTGCAGTGTAGCTGCTGTGAGAAGCAGTAAATTGTACTGACTCCTACACAGGAGTCTGATAAAACAAATCTTTCTCCAAAGCAGTTTCACTGCACGAAGGGCTTTGAACCAACACCTGATTCCCATCCTGCCTCCTGAGGAGACTGTGCCCTGAGCACATCCCGTCTGTCACCGCCAGCTATTTCCCATCCACTGCCGTGTTCCCACCTCCCCTCCCCACCTGCCCTGGAACAGCGACCTCCAGGACCCCCCAGCCCCACGGCAGAGCCGGGATCCCTCACTCCTCACCTTTTCTGGGCGCTGGTGCTGCTGCCGTCCCCTCCGACGCCTTGGGCTTTTCGAAGGTTTTCTTGGCATCGGCAACTTTAAGCACATTCTCATCCTCCTGACTCTGCCTCCCCTTCCGCTCCGGCTCCTCCGAGCCCCCTCCTCCCGCAGTCCTGCCTCCAGGGAGCAGCTCCGTGCCCGCCGCTGCCCATTGCTCCCTGCCAGCCTTGGCCTCATCGCCGAGGGGCTCCAGCAGCGCCTCTGTCAGCGCCACAGCCTTGCTCATACTCAGAGCCAGGCTCTCCTTGCTGTGGGTCCTGACAGGGGGGACCGGGGGGGTTCTTTTCGGGATGTAGGAATCGAGTTCATCAGCTTCGCCTCCGAGCTGTTCCCTGCTATCCGGGAGCTGGCTGCTGCTCTGTCTCGAAAGCTTCCCGGTGTCTCTGGCCACCGAGGGATAATTTGTGACCACAGGGACCATTCTCTCGAGGCTCTTCACTACCTGCTGCTCTGGCTCGGGCTTCCCGGCCAGATCCTCCTCGCTGGCCTGGCCGTTCTGGCACTGGTCGAGTGTTCCATCGGGCTGGGGGGCGAAGCTCCGCGCCTGCCTCAGGCTCTCGGCTGCCTTGCTGCTGTCCCTTGGGATGTAGGAGACGGGTGTGCCTGCCTCCTGCTTGCTTTGCAGGATGTAATCCATGAGGATGGCGTTGCGCTCGAAGCTGTCGGACCTGACGGGCACGGTTGGCTTGTTTCCCTCCGAGGGGCCCTTGGGGCTCACTTTGGTCACTTGCCTGCTCTCCACGCTGCTTTCCGAGTCCGAGCGGCTCATCTGCCTCCTCAGGACTCTTTCCAAGGAGTTGAGCCTGCTGAGGCTCGGGCTTGCCACCTTCCCGTCCCCTGCATAGCCCTCCTGAATTAAGGGTAGTGTGTCCTCTGTCTCTTCCCATTCCTCCTCAGGTTCCGTTTCTGCCTCCTGGATGAGGCGCCGGTACTCGCTCTCCTCCAGCCTGTAGACCACCGGCCTCACCGTCCTGCCCGTGCCCACCCGCCTGGGCACCACCTCCAGCTCGTACACCTTCGGAGGGGCTTCTCCCTCCCGCCCCCTCCTGCACCCCTTGGATATGGGATGCTCCTCCAGGCACAGCTCTCCTGCCGGCCCCCGCTGCCCTCTCTGCCCACTGCTGCTCATCTCTGACCTCTTGGCAGGGCCTGGGGTGTCGCTCCGGAGGTCGGGGATGTCCCCCCGCTCCCGGCTGTGTCCCAGGCCCTCCTGGCTGAGCTGCAGCAGTGGATAATCCTCACACGTCCCTGCGGAGTCTCCCCTGGAAGCTGGGCAGTCTCTCCCCCTCGCCTTACTTGTGTCATCCCGTAAATATCCACAGTACTGCCAGGTGGAGGTTTCCATGGCCGGGAGCTCTGTCACCGTAATTCCTGGTTCCAAGTGCTTTGGGACTGGCCAGCCAAGATTTTTCCCACCTTGGGTCTCGGCAGGCTTTCAGCACCGCCTCCTCCTCGCTCCGCTCTGGGAGACGGCGGCACTTGGAAGCATCAGAGCCTGGGTCATGTGAACCAGCGTTCCTTGGCCTCATGGCCAGTGGAGAGGAACATCCCGTTGGCACGACAGAGCCCGTGCTCTGCCACTCCTGACACCACACCCAGCACAGCTGATGCCTCACTGGTCCCTACCCCAACACATCCCACCTGGATAACTGGAAAAAACCCCTCCAGCTGCTAATTTGCTGGTCCATGGCACTTCACAGTCAAGACTTGTTTCCCATCTGCATCCTTCACCAGGGATTCTCCTCTTTCCCCAACCTGCTCCAGCAACAGCTCCCCAGAGTCCTGTGCAGCAATTCTTGCTTCCCTCCAATTTCGCTGCTTCCAGAGGGATTTACTGCCAGGCTATCTGGGCAGGATCCCCTCTGCCAGCTCCTTGTGGGATCCACAGAGAGATGGAAACTCTCATCCGTGCCACTGTTCCCTCCTCCCTGCCCCGCGCCCGTCGGACGCGGAGCGGCGCCCCCAGTGCTCCTTCCTTGGAAGCCGCGCTCAGCCTTGGGCTGCGTCCCAGAGTTTGGGGGGGAGACGCCGCCTGCACGGAGCGCGGCTGCAGTGATCTGCAGGAATACCTTATGGCAAAGGGAACTGCTGTGACACAGAACGGCTGCCCGAGATAAACACGGGAGCCCGACAGCAGCCTCAGACACGACTTTCCCTGAGGAGACTCCGAAATACAACTTATCAAAAATCCCTATTAACGCTCTGGGCATTTCTCTAAACAACCCTCTGAGCAGAACGTTCCTCCCTTTGGATAACCCTCCGGAAGGCGGTGCAGCTGGAGCTGGAGGGCTCTAATCCGTTTGTACACAGCTGGGATGCCTGGCATTGCAGCGAGCCGCAGCTCCCAGCCCAGCCACTGCCCCTGAGCTTTGCCTTTTATGGTTCCCCGAGCCGGGAAGCATCCCGAGGCAGGATGCAGGAAAACACCTAGATCATCCCCAAAGAGGTGCCTGCACAGGCTTGTCTGTGGTGTCGGGGCTGAGTTACCCCACTGTCACCTAGAGAACTGGCAAATGGGACCTGGCCCCAGCCCAAAGGCATCCCCTGATATTCCATGAGACTGGAAAATGTCTCATGCAGAGACCTCAAGGACCCAGGCAGCCTCTGAGCACCATAGACACACAGCAGCTGCCTGGGTGACAGCTGGACCATGGTCATGATGCCACCACTTCATCCCGTGTCCCACGTCAGTCCTGAGTGAATCCTGGCCACTGCTGAGGGGAAGAAGCGAGGGATGAGGGTTATCCCAGCCCTTATCGGCCTGGAGCCAGCCTGGCCCCTTGCTGGGACAGTTCTTTATCAGAGCACATTGCAGAGCTGCTCTGCACAGACAAAACCCCATTTGTTTCCACTGGAAGTCTCAAATCCCTGTCGAGGCTGCCCAGAGCAAACACAACCAATTCCCAGTGGGATCAGGGCTGGTGGTTGAGCTCCTGCTGCTCCTGCCAACACCAGCAGCAGGAGAACCTGGCAGCAGCAGTCCTCACAGGTAGAGAAATGCTGAGCAAGATGTGCTGGCAGATGCAGGAGTGAGGGATTTCACAGCCAATTCACCTCCCTAATGGGATGAACTCACTCTACACTGGCACTCGGACTTGATCAGTAATTCCAGGAGATCCCCTTGAGCCCTCATGTAAAGCCAAATTCCTCCTGGGCTTCTCACTAACCCTCACAATTTGAGGATATCGTGGTGGTTTGGGCTTGGGGACTGCAGAGCCCAGGGTTGGTGTGGAAGGGGCACAACCTTGTTGTGGGACCTGCCCTGTGTCCTGTGTTCCAGGGAGCTGCTCAAAGCTCTGACACAGGCACCAATGTGGTTCTGCTCCTGAACCCTCTGCATAAAAGGAAATGGCAGCTGCTGCAGCGTTGCTGCAGCCCTGTCCTTCAAAGAGAAAGGAGGAAGAGACTTTTAGGGAATACGCACCAAAGCCTGAGCAAACCTGACCAGCAGCACTGCTCAGCCTGTGCCCGCTGCAGGAACCAGCTCCTCTGGCCTTGGCAGCACCAACTCGCAGCTTCTGCTAAGAAAAAATGTTTACATTTCCACCTTTCCAGAGGCCAGAGTGGCTGCTCAGCCACAGCCCAGCAGGAATGGGCACAGAGGCATCATCCTGGGGCTGCAGGCAGCTGGAGAACCACTGCCAGACAGCAGCTCCTCCTCTGCCAGTGTGGAAATCCAGCCACAGCTCCCAGAGTCCTTCCTGTGGCTCCTCTGTGTGCTACAATCAGCCTCACCCTCCTGCCAAACCTCATCTTTTCACCCAAAACCACCATTAAAGTACCCAACTCCACAAGGAACTGGGAAATGCTGGCAGGGAACCATCCTCCCATTGTAGGGTCCTTGAGGAGATCAGCTCTGGAGCGTCTGCAGCTCCTCCATGGGGGAGAGGTGAGGGGCACAGCTGGACCCTGCACCTTCCCACCACCCCAGTTCCCAGCCAGGAGGGCACCCAGTGCCAGGCTGCCCCTGCCCACGGCAGCTCCAGGCTCAGGCATCTCCTTTGGTCAGCAAGGCTATAAATAAACCCTCCCTGGTCGCTGGAGAGAATTTGTGTTGCTCCAGATGTTGCCTGGTTTTGCCATGGCAACATCACAACAGGATGTAATACTGGGCTGTGAGGAACCGCTCCGAAAAGGACCAATTTCCAATCCTAACAAGAACAAAAAGCCAGCCAGGGACTCACCGGCAGCCTGGGCATGCTTCAGCCATTGCACACTCTCGTCTTGTGGTTCCCCGTATCCAGCTCACACCCACCTCTGGAGCTGGGAATGGCTCTGTGGGGAGGCTCCATCTTCGGGAAGCTGAACTGAGCAGGGAGCGACATCTCCATGGACCCAGCCAAGGATGTGTGAGTTAAATGAAGCAACAGCAAACACTGACCCCAAAACAGTGTTGGCTGAGGGACAGGCTGTGCCCCAGGATCTCAAACAAGAGCGGGAAGCTGTGCTTCCCAATCCAGAGCTCTGGGGCTCCCAGCTCAGCGTGAGCTTCCCAGCTCTGGTGAGAGTTAACCCCTTGGTGTACAAGCCCCACACACCCCCTGCTCCTGCTGTTTTCCCTCCCGTGCCATTGTGTCAGCACATCTGGGAAACTCCAGGGAGGCCTCATCCCTCTGCCAAGTGCTCCATGCTGGAGTCCTGGATCAGGGCAAGGACAGATCTGCTTCCAGCTCCTGGAGCCTCAGCTCCTGCAGCAGCACCTGCCCCGGCCTGCCAGAGCTGCTCCCACACCTGGAGATCCATCTGTCTCCTGGGGATATCTTCAGCTGAAGGAACACTCCAAACCCATCCCTGGCAGCCCAGGGCAGAGCCCTGGATCATTTGTGGGTGATTTCCCCAGCCAGGGAGCCACTGTCCATGAGAGTCCCTATGGGAGCTCCTGGCCTTCCACACCTGGGATGTGGCTCTGCTGAGGACCAGCACAGGCCTGTGGGAATTCCTGAGCCCACGTTGCTGCAGCAGCATCAAGGCCCTCTCCCAGGCTCAGCAAGGTACAGGTGTCACTTTTCCATGTGCCACTGCTCCACTGCTGGCATCCTTTCAGGAAGGTGAGTGGCTTCTCCTGAGCCCAGCCTGGGGTCTCTGAAGAAACCAGGTGGAGAATAACTGATTTCCATCCTCTTCCTCTGGATCCAGCCTTCAGGAGCATCAGAAAACAGCCAGGACCCAAAAATGAGGGAAGCAGAGCCAGGATAGGTAGGGAGTGATAACACAGGGGAGGCAGAGGCTCCTGGGATATGTCCCATTCCCTCCTTCCCACTCCTTCAGTGCCTGTTCCTTCCCCACCTCCAAACAAAGCCACAAAACTCATTTGTAAAAGAAAAAAAAAAAAAGTTTATTTTTTTCCTCACAAGAAGCACATAAAATATCCAGGACATTTTTACAAACAAAAGTAAAAAAAAAAAGTGCATGATGCATCCCTCCCGCAGACATACAGTACAAAAATCCTGCAGATTTCCATATAAAACTGGGATAAGAAATACCATGGAATAAAGGAACGTTGTTATGGAGTACAGCAATGCACAGGAACAGCTACACATCACTCACCCACCTCCTCAGGGACTGTCTGTCCCCGACTGGCACTGTCCCCACCGCTCCGCTCGGGAGTCGGTGACACGGCCGGGACAATGGGAATGGCCCCCGGGAGATCGGGCACTGCTGCCACACCGAGCGACACCACCCGGACCGGGAATAAGGCGCCGGTTTGTGCATTTCAGGATTTCTGGCAGGACGGGGCAGGGTTTGGGTCTGCCGAGCGAAGCGTGGTCGGTGACGGGATGTGTCCCTGCACACCCCGCCCGCGTTCCGGCAGCGATGCATAGATAAATGGGATAAATGGGATAAATGGGATAAACGGGGACACCGGGAGCAGCCACCGGCACCGCGGCTGTCACGGAGCCCTTTGGTTCTGCCATGCCCGGAGCAGAGGGAAGCGGTAGAGGGTGAGCAGCGCCGAGCTCGGCGGGGACAGGAGGGCAGGACAGGAGGAGGGACGGCCTCACTGCCACCGGAAACACCGAAAGCACCAAAAACTCCCCAGAGAACAGCAAACAGCAGAGTCCAACAGCTCAGCAGATACACAGTGTTTGTAAACTATGAGTAAGGCACTCCATCGTAAGGACACGTACGACACGTGGGGAGGACGAGCACATCAACCTTGTCATGCAAGAAACCCGACGGGACTGGGGAGGTTTGGCTACAACCCCCGCGAATGGCACAGCGGAGCTCCGGAGCAGCTCCCACCAAGCCGTGTCTGTACCCCGACCGCGCAGGGAGCGAGCCCCGAGCCCGGAGCGTGGCCTGGGGCTGATCCAGCCAGAGCCAGGCGGGAGCAGAGCAGGGGAAGGCGGAGGGTGCCGAGCTGAGCCCCGGAACGCGGCGGGTTGGACGCGGCAGAACTCGGCAGGCACTCGGGAACTTGTATCAGTTCACAAATGTTCACAAGTTTCAAAATTCATTCAAAACCGTCCCCAGCACCTCTTCCCTCAGCCAGGCAGTGATGGGAAGGGTCGGCAGCACACAGAGAACAGTAACTTGTGGCTGGCCCTGGCGAGCCGAGGGTGACGCTGTGTCCCGGGCAGGGGACACGGAGGTTTCCCAGGTGCTGCTCCGATCCTGCGGCACCCAACAGCCCCGGGGCCTCCCGTTTGCCCCTTCCCAAATCCGAATCTGGGTGCAAAGGAGGACAAAGATGATCCAAACACCGGGAATGGATCCGACCGTGGCTCGTGGAGTTTCATCCTGCCCTGAGCACGACCCAGTGCTGCCTCAGCCCAAACCAAGCAGAGGCTCCTGCAAAACTTCCCTCCTAGAGCAGCTTTTGCTCCACACCAGCTCTCCTGGGTGGAACAAGTGCAAATCAAATTCAGACTCTTTTGGGAGGGACAATTATTCACTGACTGGCTGTCCCTACAATTCCTCACACAAATGAAACATGCAGGATCTTATGCTTAAGGGGAAAAGGGGAACTCCAGGCATTTAGGGCAGGAAAACACACAGCTCCCTTCCTCAAGACACCGGATTTTCAATCAATACAGTTCAGAGCAGCTGCTGCAGCCTGGCTCTGCCCCACCTCAAAAAGGGGAGCTCAAGAAAGCATTTCCATGATGATTTTAAAATGTGGGAATACTCACACTCACAGCCATGGTGAGCAAATCCACCTGATTGATCCCCCAAATCTACTAAAAAACATCACCCAAAGGCACAAGGCCTCAGATGGGACTGGGGAGCACTGAGATTTGGAGCACATCCCCTGCTCACTT
Organism: Anthoscopus minutus; assembly: GCA_013399455.1. Classification (NCBI taxonomy): domain Eukaryota; kingdom Metazoa; phylum Chordata; class Aves; order Passeriformes; family Paridae; genus Anthoscopus; species Anthoscopus minutus. The sequence continues at coordinate 405,693 of VWYI01013666.1, forward strand.
CCCAAGCTCTTCCCTCTGGACTCGGCGAGGGCTCACATGGAGCAGCTCTTGACCAGGCTGGTTGCCAAAAATATTCACAGAAAATGTGCATTCCCTATGGAATGGGCACACTGCTGTGATCCAAGCACCAGCCCTGGCAGGAGGGAGTAACACTGGACAGAGAGCAGGGACAGCCTCTGGCTGCCCACCTTTCCTCCAACATCCCTCTCCTCAGAGCACGCCTGCATTTCTGCCCGACTGCTCCCCCCAGCAGGATTCCTGTGGCTCTCACACATCCCTGTGAGGTCTGGGACAGGCCCAGCCTGGCTCTGGGGCCACCCAGGCTCCTGCCACCCACCATAAACAACAGCCAGGATTCCTCCAGCAGCTCCCTGGGCACAGGGACCGTCCTGCAAAACCGACAGCACAACCACAAAAGACTCTGTCACCTACCGGGGCTGCAGGAGAGCCACCCCTCCTCAGCCACCTCACGGCACAGCCCAGTGACAGAGGGTCCCCAGAGCACCCACGACACTGACACAGCTTCACATCACAAGGGTCCACAGGCAACCACTGGCCAGGCTTTGTCAGCACTGGGACAACACCGACCACGACGACAGCAAAACACCCCAAGAACACAACACCTGTGACAGCCACACAGCCAGGGTGACATTGGGTCACAGCATCCCCACGGACACAGCTCTGCCACCTCCCAGCCACAGCCCAGGGAAGCCTCTGTGTCCACACTCCAGGCCTTTACAGCTAAAGAAACTCCTTCAAACAGCAAGAATTCTGGGAAAAGCCTTTTGAATAAAAGCCCCAAACAACAAACCAGGATGAAAAGCCAGCGAGAACAGAGGTAGTGTGCATGTCACCATTTTAAGGATTTTCCACAAGTGCCCTGTTTAAATAGAGACTTGTGTTTCTTCTGTAAAAAAAAGTAATGAATAATTATTTTGAGTCTTTGAAACAGAGTATTTCAGCATTTTAGATATAGATAGAGATACAAATATCTATCCATAACCACACACAAATCCACGTTATTACACTTGGCAAACAGTACTAGGAAGAGCATCCTGCAGGACAACAGGCAAGTCACACACCAAGTCCTCCTCTAAGCCATGCAACACATTTTATTTCCCTTGTGCCCTTCACTGTGACCCATCGTGGTTCTTTCCTCCTCTCTCGGAGCACAAGGAGGGGACGAGGAGGTGGCACCAGATGAGCTGCTGCAAGTCAGATGATAAAACAGCACTGGTGCAATGAATAAATGCTGCAAACCCCCAAAATCCAGCCCCCTCCTCCCCATGCAAGGCATCAACTTTTGCCCATCCAAAGCGTGTTCTTCAAGTTCCCAGCCAGAGGCTTCATCCCCGGTTTGGAGGCGGCGTCCGCGCTCCTCAGCGGGGGCTCACAGAGCACGGAGCACTCGCTGGACACGGCCTCCTTGGAGTCCGTGATGGTGGACACGTCCACGTCACTGGACAAGTCCTCAGAGGACAGGTTAAGACATCCCAGCTTGGCGAGGGAATTGGACCTTTTCAGGGGTGAGGACACAGTGAGGCCGGCCAGGCGCAGCCTGGTCTCGATCTCCTGCGTGCGCTGCTTCACCAGCCCGGGCTTGCCCCGCACGCTGTGGATGCTGTCGCTGCTGGAGCTCCGTGTCAGGTTGGAGCTGCGGGAGGAGGAGGGGGTGTAGCAGATTGTCTTCAGGAAGTCCTTGGTGAAGCTGCTTGTGTGCTCCAGGCGGCACCCGGCCGGCATGGAGGTTTTCTGGGAGATCCCCTCCAGGACACGCTTCACCCCCAGCTTCTCCACGTCATTCTCGGCGTCTCCGGGCACCAGGAGAGGCACAAGGCCAGGATGGGACATCAAGTCCTCGCTTTCCTCCACGATGCTGGAGTCGACCCTGCCCAGGGGGCTGTCCCTGAGCATCGCTGAGGCGTCTGAGGGCAGGCTCTTGAGGCGCTCCAGCTCTTTGGTGTGCTTCCTGACCAAGCCTGCTTTCTGCAGCTGGAGCAGCGACTCCTGGTGCTGCATCAAGTAACTGTTGGCGCTCGGCTTTTCCAAGTCTTTGCTGAACAACAGGTACTTCAGGTCCTTGGTAGGTCTGGGGTCCTTCCTGGCCAGAGCCTCTTCCCTCACCACCTCTGCGTGAAGGAGGCTCCTGTCACAGTGGGAGTTTCTCCTGAGCAGCAGAGCTTTTTCAGGGGTTTTTGGCGCATCCTTCCCTCTCTCCAAAAGGCTGCAGTGCTGATCAAGGGACTTGCACGTGCCAACCTCCACGGCCCTGGCTCCTGGCACCAGAGGGAGCGGAGCCTCGTTGTGTTTAGTTCTGCCTGGCTCCTCGGGGGGTGCCCTGCTGGGCAGGTGCTCCATCAGGTGGGAGTGCAGGTGGGACAGCAGCGGGGGCTGGGTGCAGATGGTGCTGCTGCGCTGCGCGGCGCCGAGCCTCTCGCACTGCTCCCCAAAGGAGTCGGGGGCCAATCCCGCTGAGGAATACATGCAGTCAGTGCAGGACTGGTAGGAAGGCTTCACCTTGCTGAGGATCCCAAACACGGCATCGTGCTGAGGAGAGAAAATAGGGACACATCAACCAGCATGGAACAGACACCAGCGCAGCCCACAAGGTGTGGGACGGCCAAAGAGATCTGCAACAAAGACCATTTCCACCTCAGGCCCTGCAGCAGGAACTAAAGCCGTGTGCTTTCCCGGCAGATGGTGTCTCCAAGGAATACCTACCGTGCCAAGCGAGGGTCATGCAAGCGAGCTGCCCACAGCACCTCACAGGGTGCTGGGCACTCTCACTGGGCACTCTCTGGCATCTACATCCACAGCTCGGGCAAGCAAAGCCCTGGTCAGAAGTGCCTCGAAAGGGGAGAAGCTCATCATGGAATGAAAGGCTTTATCCAAGTCAAATGAAACTGGGCTATGAGGATGAGAAGAGCAGTTTCACTTGCAGCAGAGTCAGCCATGCCAATCACCTCCATCTCACCTCCATACGCACCTCAAAATCCTCTGGGCAACTCCTTTTGCTGTTGTTGTTATTCAAGTTCTCCCTATTGAGCCTGCTCTCCTCTTTGTGCATGGACAAACGCCGCTTCCACTTTTCCATGGGGTTTTCCTCCCTGACACCATCCTCCCCTGGCTCCCCAAGGACCATCCTTCCCTTCCTGGGGCTGAAGTCCAGTTTCTTCTTTGCCTCTTTCTCACAGAAGCCGCCCAGCTCTGCCAGCGCCTCTGCTCTCTCCGGGGCCTTTCCCATCTCCAGCAGCCTCCCCTGGGATGGTGCAGACAGAGGCTGTCCCACCAGGGCATCCCGCTCCAGCTGCTCCATGTGGAAGAAGCCCCCCCTGTCCCCAGGAATCTTGTTCTCCAGCAGCGTGTCCGAGAGGCGGCGGAAGCAGTAATCGAAGCCCACGGAGCCGTCGGAGCCGGCACGGTTGTCCAGGTAGCCCGACTGGGAAGGCATGTCCAGGTCAGCCAGGCGGTTTTCCAGGTCGATGTCCAAGCTCTCCAGTAAGAAGTCTCCCGACCCTGTGGTGCCATCGGTGTTCTGGGGCAGGTTGCTCTCTGCCTGCTGCTTCCACAGTTTATTGTGGCGCTGCTTGCTGGGGAGAGGACAAGGACACGAGTGACTGCCCTGCAGGATTCCCAGTGCCAGGAGCTTCCTTCCATTTCCACTGCCCAGAACTCAAAGGCAGGGCCCAGACCTGAGATCCCACTTGGACAAAGCACCTTCAGCACTGGGATTTTTGCCCACCACTTGCCCATTCTGGAGCAGCGCCGTGAGTGTAGCCATGGTGGGATCAGACCTTGGGAGACCCCTCAGGGCACAGAAGCCCCCTCAGAGCACAACACCCCACACTGACCCCTCTGCACATCCCATGGCACAGCTCCTGCTGAACCAGGGGATAATTCTCTCCTCTATCCTTAGAAGATAAATACTGCAGCCCTTGCAGTGACAGAGCCCTGGGGCTGGCACAGAACCATGGACGCTTTGCCTCCAGAATGGCCTGAGCTCAGTTCTGCCTCATAAAACAAGAACAATGCTGTGCTGAGCAGCACTGGCTGCTGAGGAATCCAAACGTGCTTCCCAAGCACGGAGAAACCCTCACTGAATTACACCACAACAGCTCTCCCAGCTAATTTCCATGCAGGGAGCTTGGCACAGCGAAGGTTCAGGAAAAGCACAACCAACTCAGGATTCTGCCCGTGCCCTTCTAAAGGGACCCTTCAGGCTACACCCCTCACACATCTGTGGGCATGACACCGACAGAGCTCCACGGAGATCCAGCAATCCTTTGTGAAGTTATCCACAATCAGCTCCTTTCCTTCCCGCTCATCCCAAGCCTCACCTGGCATCCAAAATGCCCTCGTACTCCAGCAGCTGCCGCATGAAGCCGGCGTTGGGCCGCGTGATGCTGCGCTTCTGCTTCACGTAATTGTAGGCCTTTTCCAGGGACCAGCCAAACTCCTTCATGGCATAGGCAATGACGGTGGATGCAGAGCGGCTCACGCCCATCTTGCAGTGCACCAGGCACTTGGAGTGGTTCTTCCTGCAGGAAAACAAGCAGGGCAATAAATCCCATGGCACCGGTTATGGATCTGTTACGGCTTCACCGGAGGAGGGACAGCACTCCCTGCTCTACCCACCCTGCATCACGGCTCTGGAGGGGAGGAACTCTTGGGGTCATGAGAGGCAGGAAAAAATCCCTCTCCAGAAAAGCTGGGGGTTACAGATGGGCAGCCTCATTCATTTCAGAGACCACCATGAAGCCTCCTGCCTCCATTCAAGTCTATGGATACTGGGATCACTGGGAAAAGGCTGAGTGTAGAGGCTTGGCAGAGTTTGATGCGCTCTCTCTGCAGAGACAGCTGAGGTAGGTCCAACACAGACATGGCTGGAGCAGCTCCAGGAGAGGAAACATCCTCATTTCCTTTCAGAATCAAAACAAAGTAGTAATAAAAATGCTGAGCCAGGAACAGGTTAATGCCAGTCCAGGAAGGGACAGGGCATGAGGGAGCTCTGGGAATGATGATGCCTGCAGTTGGTGTGGCTTCATGAGAGCCCAGAGTGAGACACAGAGAGCTGGGATGTGTCCTTCCCCAGGGCCAGGTGTCCCAGCACTCACTTGGCCTTGTTGATGAAGTGATAAGCCTCATTCCAGTGTGCCAGCAGGTCCGTGGTCTCCTCGTCGTACACGCGGATGTTGTGATACGCGAACAGGCCTGGGAAGAAGTTGTCGATTTCCCGGGTGACGTTCAGGATGTAGTCAATGCTGTGGGCACCAGGAGAGACACCCTGAGCTGCCATGGTCATCAAACAGGCCCTGAGTGAGTCCAGGGAATCCAACCCAACATGAGCTGTAGGGTTTTACCTACAGCCCTAATCCTAAACCCCCAGTACAGCTGGGGCACTTAAGAGGCTGTTCTGCCACCTCTCATTGCCAGCACATCCCAAGTGTCCAAACACTCTGGGCACAGGAGGGAGAAGCTGATTTTATCCCATTTATTGTCTTTGGGTCTGTGTAACCCAACCATGAACTCCTCACTGTGCCACAAGGTAGGGATGAAGAAAGAAGTGAACCATCTGGGAACATAAACCAGGAATTAAATGCAGATTTAATCCCATTCCTTCCCCTTCTTTCTGACCAAAACCGTGACAGTCACATGTTATCTCTTGATTCCTGCCAAATATAACAGCAGGGATAACAGTGTGCCTGAGAATGAATGACCAGATTGATTTATCACCTCCTATCACTGAGAAAAATCAGGGACACAGGATATTTGTCTCAGAATTCGCCCAGCTTTGCCTTTGGACACTGCATATGCCAATGTGAGACATAATCATTAACACCCTGCTTGATTTCTTTGTCCCAGGTTGTGCAGACATCTGCTACCAAGGACTCCAAATGAAACATTTTCAGCTATGCTGAAATTGTAAAGAATTTCAGTTCCTCACATCAAGGTTGGTGCAGGCCTTGAGTGAGCAGCAAATATCTATAAGCAGAATTCTCCCTGATCCAAGAAGTGTGGCAGGGAATGGAGCCAAGCACCACTGTGGGGATGGAGAAACACCTGGAGCTGCCTGTCCAGGCAGGTGAGGAGGAGTTTGCTCATCCACAGGCAGCTCTGCTCCATCTGAATGGAGATTTTTCCTTAGTGCTGCAACCTTCGCTCCTCTACAGCCTGCAGGAATTCACACCTGGCACAGCACTGGGAACACTGGAGGATGGAGATCCTGATGGACCTCACCAGTGACAAGTTTTGTTATTTTCCCTCTGCGCTGGTGAGGGAAGTGAAGTTGGAGACATTTCTCCACAGAGCTGCTGGTGGGAAGTTACCCTCTGGCTGAGAATGGGCTCCAAATCATCCCTAGGACCTACAGATGTCCTCTCCAGAGTCCTGGGGGAATTGCAGGCACTCAGTGGAGGGTTTGGAGCCTGGGAGGAGCAGTACTCACCCCGAGCCCTGCAGCTCCTCCAGGTTGGAAGCGTTCCACTCAGAGCCCTGCAACAGCCACAAACACACGTTTCCAAAGGGCCCCCAAAACACAACCCTAAGGTTCTGCAATCCCCCAGCCCCAGACATCCTCCTGAGCTGACTGGAATGTTGGGAACAGCCTCTGAGACAGGAATAGGGCATTGATGTCCTGTCCTGAGCAGGCAGGGACCTGCTGGAGGAGGGGCCAGGGCACAACTCACCCACAGAGTCAGTTCTAGGCCAGGGTGTGACTGAGCTTATCCCAAATCACTGCCCCTGGCCACTCTGGATTTTTAAACACAGGGAGAAATAGTTCAGGGAAGCAAAGTGAATACACCTGTGACTCCAGACATGCCACAAATGAGAAGTGAGGCAAATCCTGAAAGATCTGGGGGTGGTTACACCTTGAATTCCCCCCAAACCTTCACAACAGAAAGCTTTAAACGGTTAAAAAGCAGGTTGTGCCCTGAAACATGACCACTTCCTCTGACTCTCTTCAGAACAACAACAAAGAGACCCAACAGGCACAAACTGTTCATCTCTGGGAAGTCTTTGTTCCAGCAGCAGAGCCTGGTTTTGCCTGGAGTACCATCTAGTGGCAAAGGATTGGACACAGCACAGCAGAGCTCTCCTGGAGCTCCTGACACTCACCAAGTACAAATGATCAAAAATCAGGGATGGTTTGTCCATCTGACCCAGGATCAGCAGCATTTCATTGTCTATAAATTCCTTGAATTCCTTCAAGTTGCAGTTCATGTGTTTCTCCAGCTCGTTTCGGATCTGCAGAGCAAACACAAAGGATGGCACTGGAACCTCAGTGTCCAACAGAAACATTTGTGGGCATTTCCCTGCAGAACACTTTTCACTTTTTCATTAAAAACAGCAACAGGGACTCAGCCTGCTGGAGACCAGGAATTTCAGTTATCCCAGAATGGTTTGTGTGGGAAGGCACCTTAAAGCTCATCTCATTCCACACCTTTCACTATCCCAGGCTCCAAGCCCTGTCCAACCTGGCCTCAGACACTTTCAGGGATTCCAGTTTCTCTGGGAATTCCATCCCTGACCCTCACCAGGAAGGATTACTTCCCAATATCCCATCTATCCCTGCCCTCTGGCTCTTTAAAACCGCTGTCCCTTGCCCTGGCATCCTGGTATCCTAAATCACCAAACTAAGAAGCTGTAAATAAAGCTTCAGATAACATCTGAGGGGAAAAAAAAGTAATTTGGGGTACCTGCTTCTTAAAAATAATAATTTGAGAGATAAAAAGGAGCTTGTCTGCTGCAGAAGCGAGGAACACATCCACAGACAGACGTTCTCAGCTTCCTCCTACCACTTGCATGTTAATAACCTTCCTTAAAAACGAAAAACCCACCCCAAAAAGAACCATTCCCACTCTGATCACGTCTACACTGTGGGTGGATGGATTACACCAGCCTGGGAGATGGATCCAAATGAGCTCTAGCCTTGATTTGTGATTTTCCATCCATAAATTCAACAGCAAAATGCTGTCTGCAAGGTCCTCTAACATTTGTCCAGAAAAAAAAAAGGAACTAAAACCTTAAAGTTTAATTTGAAAGTCACACAGTTGTTCCTGAGGTCCTGAAAGACAGTTCTGACGCTGGGATTATCCTGATTTCTCAGGAGGGATGTGCAGCAAAGCCAGAGCAGAACCTTTACAGAACGGTTGAAATGCACATTCCAAAGCCAGAGACACCCAGGCATATGGTGCCTCCTCACCACTCTCTAGACAGAGAGTCTGGCAGGAAGAATTAGGGTGAGAATTTTTTATATTTACCTCCTTGGAAGTCACATTCTCCAGATCTTTACTGGTCATGATGCTCCGGAGCTTGGCTTTGATGAGCCGCTCGGTTCGTTCCCTTTCCGTCGGCCTGGGAAGGAACAGGAACAGGAGAAGATGATTGCAGGCTGGCAGCACGTGCACAGCACTGAGGAGTGAGGGGAAAGGCTTTTGTTAAAGCAAATTTTTATGAGAATAATGGAAGGGGGGAAAAGAAAAAGCAGCTTTGTTGGTGCTCATACACTACATCACAAGCTACAGTTTCAGGTCTGACCATTTCACAGAAATTCTCTTTTGTTGCTTTTGCAACCCCAGAAATGAACCAGGCCAGGAAGAACAGGGAGAAGGGGAGATTTCCTTCAAGAGCCAAGCAAACTTTTCCAAATAAAATACTGCACTGACTTGTCCACAAAGAGGGCTGGGGAGTCGGGGCGGGTGGACTCCAGGTCCTGCATCGCGTTCCACTCGTTGATGCAGCTCTGGTCCGAGCTGATGCAGCTCTCGTAGTAGGTGGCCCACACCAAGGCCACCCCCCCTGGGAAGTAGTTGTACCTCCTGGCAACTTCACAGGCTTTGTGGAGGATCTGTAAAGCAGACCTGCAGGGTGGGAGAAGAGATTTGGGCAGCTGTGAGCAGACAAAGCAGGAGCTAGAAGAATTTCGCAGAGGAAAAGTGATGTTCAGCATTAGCTGTTGCAGTTTGCTCTTTGAAAGCAAAGAAATTTATGGTGTCAGAGCTCAAAGAGGCACAAACTACACCTTAGGGGCTTCTCACAGCAGGGCTGAGGCAGGGGCTGAAATCTTCTCCTAATTAATAGGGAAGAAGGAGGCACAAGCTGCTCTGGGGTCTAATCATTAACCAACTTGTACAGCCAAAGGAAGATAAAGAACAGGGACAATTTTCCAACCACCTCCAGCAAGGAGCCTGATGCATATTTACCAGCATTCCTGGCCCCTGACAGGCTCCAGGGACAAGGCCCAGATTGGGTCATTTGTTTTTGCAAATCCTAACATTACTTTTTCCTTCCTTCTCTCCTCAATTTTTCCTTTCTTTAAGGCTCTGCTCTGAAGTTGTTGCACTGAACACATCAACCACATCCAAGGCTCGCAACAGGAGGGGCCAAATTAAAAACTGTCAGGAACAGGAGCTTTATTTGTTTCTGTACCAAACCATCCCTAGCACAACTTCCTTCTCCACATCTCCATCTCTTCCCCAGGAGATGCTGCAGGGACAGGGAACTCTCCAGGCTCCAAGGGGAGACAGCACTGCCCAAACAGAGGGAGATGCAGTTCCATGTGGAGCAGCCTCTTCAGGGAGGAATTTGTTGGCTCAGCCACCACTTTAGGGGTTTGGAATCCCTGCACAGGGGAGGAGTGGCAGGAGCTGGAAGGTGAACGGGCACCTGGGGTTGCAGGAAGCCCAGGAATGGGGCAGGACACAGGGAATGCCACAGGCTGGCAATGGGCCCTGATCCTCCTCTGTCAGCCAATGAGAGAAACATGCAGAGAGAGGAATTTCTTGGTTGGCAGCTCCAGGAATTCAAGCTCATCTTTCATATTTATTCATCTCCCTGGTGCCACTTCCCCCATGCTGAAGGATACAGAGCTGCTCTGCAGCAGATCCTGGTTGGGAATCAGCATTCCCATAACCCCTCTGCTGAGACAGGGAAGCAGATCTCTGCTGCAGCTCACTAAATACCCATCGTGGAGAAGGCTAAAATGCAGACATGCAGCTGATTTGTTTGTTTGTTTAAATTTACTGAGAGAAAACAGAGTCTCTCCCTGAGCCCAGCTCCTCACATACCACATGGCTTGCACCGACACAGGTTTGAAGATGTGCATCCTCCCTGCAGTGCTCACGCTGAAGCCACTGATGGAGAGAGGGAAAAATCGAGTCAAAACCTGCTTTTCTCTGCACCCCAACCTGCTCTCTACAAAAAACTACTGCACTGGGGAACTCATAGGCCAAAAGAATCAGGATGAGAATTTCTCTCACTGATTTTCCAGCCTCCCGAGTAAGAATGGCAAGAGGCTGCCAGGAATGGGAGCTCCAGTCCTCAGTGGGGTTTCAGAGCATTCCCTGGAACCATGGGAGCAGTGTGAGGGCAGCAAGACAAGAACTCACTGTTTGAATAAGAGGACTCTGCAGCCATGAATCCAAAATGGGCACTTCATTTGCAAGGTGATGGAGAATCTCTCCCAGAGCAGCCCCCAGGTAGGGAAGGACATTCACATTTATCCTTTTAATGTGGTTTCTTACCCATCCCCATCCAGATGGATTTTAGTATCACTCCACAGGCGAAGAACCATTCCTATAGTGCAGCTTTTACTGGAAGAGAGATGGAGAGACAGGAAGTTAAATATAGGCCACGATGTGGTCATGCCAATAGCCTAAATTATTGATACTCTTGAATTTTTAAAATCCTCAAGCCTTGCTGTAGTAATCCCTTGTAATATTTTAGACCATCAAATAAAACTGGAAGCTGGAGTCTGAAGGTCTGACAAGGTGATAACTCGTAGTGATTGCTCCAAGGAATCACTCTAACAAGTGGAACAGATGAAAATGGATTTTAGGGGTTTATCCGACCCAAAAGAACACTTTCAGTTCAGACAGACAATCTGGCAAGAAAACCCTGCTATAATGAAGGCCAGGAACTTCCAGCTGTAAATAATTAAGCTACTGAGATATTCAGGTTTTAAAGGAAATTGGCATGCAGACAGCAACAGAGATCCATCCTTCCTCTTGCCTCACATCAATAATCACCAGGAGCAAATTAATGCGAGGTTGTTTCAGAGTGGAGGTGACATGGCAAACTTCCCCTGCTGTGGCACACCAAGGGAACGCCACATGGGAATTTCAGAGCAGAACAGAGGCAGCATCAAAGCCAATGACAATAATCTGACGAGGAAGGCACAGCTGGGAGCTTCCCAACAGATCCCTCTACTGTGCAAAGCTTCCCCTTCCCACTTTCCAGGGGGAAACCACCACTAAGGTTTTCCAGAATTAAACAAAACTCACAGAGGCTGCAACACAAGGACTGGTCAGCTTGTTAAATCCTGGGAGAACACACACAACAGCCTGGCAGCTCCAGCCTCTGACTCCAGCTCTGCCAAACCAGCCCCTTCTCCCTGAGCCAAGAGCTTTTCTGCCTTGGTTTACTCACCAGAACTGGAAAAATCTCAGAGGGGCTGTGATAACAAAATATTTCACTTGCTTTTCCAAATACTGTGTGCTCTTATCAGTCAGACAAAAGGAACAGCTCATTGCTGACACAATTGTTTGTTGGTTTTGGAGCTACTTTTGCAGTATTGTTTTTTGATGTTATTTGGCAATAAAGCTACTCCCCAAAACCAGCTCTATTGCATGATTCCATCAACACACTCAAGTCTGGGGGAGAGAATGAGTTCCAGTTTTGCAAATGTGTCTGCAAAAACATTTTGCAGGGAGCAGGCAGCAAAGTCCCACTGGTGAGGTAGATGTCATGGCATTTGATTCCACTGAGACTGAAAACTTTTCCTGAATAAAAATATCAGAAAACTCAGCCCTGTGTCCTTTCTCTTGCTAGAATCTGCAGATGCAGGTAACCCAGCTGCTCAGGGGCAGTTTAGTGCTGCCAGAGAGCCCATCCTGCCTGGTTGCCAGCTCAGACCTACCTCTCCTTGCTGGAGAAGTCCACTCCCAGCAGGATGTTCTCCTCGGTGTCCTGCCGCCCGCTGCTGTACACCACCACCATGTAGCGCACACGGTCGGTCCACACGCTCTCCAAACGCACAGCCTGCAAACCACCTCTGCCTCATTAGTGCTGCCACTGCTGCACAAAGCTTTCAAAGTTCTGGTTATGCCCAAAAGCTTTATTTAGTGCAGTGTGGAAGATAAAGCAAGGCTTGTTGCTGTTTTGGCGAGGGGAAGATTAGCTGAGATTACCCACTCCAGTTTGGGGAAACGCTACAAAATGTAACCCAAAGGTTTGTTCTGAAGTTTCAAGCAGGAAGTGTAAAAACATTGGTCATGCACTGAACTGAGAACAGGCAGCCTCAGAGGATTCTCCCACTCCCAAACCTTCACTGAAATAGCTCAGTCCTGCAGGAGGCACAACTGGCATCGACTTCTCTGCAAAGAAGTGACTTTTACAGCAGATTTTTATCTGCAGATTTCTTCAAAAGAAAGCCCAGCCCAGCTGATGCAATTTCAAGGCTGACTTAAAAGTGTCCAAGAGGATCAGCAAGGTCCTGTATTAGTGTCTGTCAGCTGGATGGAAAATGAAATCTAACAAAACACATTTCAGGCAGAGCAGTTCCCTGACCCAACTCACACCTGGACACAAGGACCAGGGCAAAAGCAGTGGTCAGGAAAATGGGGTAGGGCTGGAAACCAGCACAGAGTTAAGGCAGCTCTGAAAACTAGGATTTACCAGTGCTTTTCCTACTCCTCTACAGGTCTGTTGCAAACAGAAATGAGAGTAGGAAAATGCACCTGTCCTTACCAGTTTGATCCTGTCCTCGCAGCGCAGGAGGTTGATCATCACCTGGAGGTGCTGGGGCAAGTCACCTGCACAGAAAGTAGAGCAATCATCAGAAAGGGACTCTTGCTGCACCAGGAATCAGAAGAGTCTTGACCTTTAAAGAAATTGGATGTTTCTAACTCAAAAAATACTAATTAAGGGAGGTCAATTAACTTTGCTGTCCTAGAGAGCACTGAGAGCAATGAGATTCTTGCATGGGCATTCCCTGGATGGGTGAGCACCCAACCTTACAGTATTTGGAAGCCACCAAATCAATTGAAACCACCTATGCCTGGTACAAGTGAGGATTCTCTCCCTGTCACAGCACCCTGGAGAGGACAGAAAGGCTTGGCCATGAGAACAGGTGAGGAAGAAGAGGAGGAAAAACTCAGATTAAAAAATAACAAAACAGGAACAAAGGAGAAAAGAACAACTTTGAGCTGTGAATCACTCCCAGCACGGTGGGATCAGCCCCACTGGCCCTACAGAGGGTGTGACAGAGCATGAGTGAGTTCCAGAGGGAAGGGCTGCAGGAATGGCCTGGTTTGGGTGATGGAGCCCTCCTGTCTCCAAGTTCTGCTCATGCACTAAGTCCCTTCAGCTCTAGGCCTGTGGGTACATTTCTGTTTGGGGAAAGCAGACGAAAGGAACAAGGAATCTACAGGAAAACAAACCAAGTTCCCATCTAATAACTCAGTAATGCACTCATAACTTTCCATGTGAGATAAAATTCCTTCCGTAGGCTGTTTGCTGGGTATATGGAATTGCTGACAGTTAAAGAAACCCAAAGCCAAGCTTGGCATTCAAACACCCCCTTTGTGCTGGAGTGTTTGCTAAGCAGCACCACACAGTACCACACTGTGCCTTTCCCACAGGCTCCTGCTCTCAAAATGCCCTAAAATCCCTGCTCCTCTTGCCCAGTACCCATCTATTCCCAAACTGCCAAAAGCAGAGGGTGTAAACACTGGGGAAGCAGAATCAGCTCCCCTGGATGCTCTTATCTGCTAAATCTGGATATACATTCACCACTCCACTCCCTGCCATTTCTTCCCACCAGCTGGCAACTGGAAGGGACTGGGGGAAGCAGGACAGTCTGTTCTTAAACCATGATAAACTCCAACAGATTGTGGTGAGCTGACAGGAAAAGGGGTTTTCCTGAAACCAGGATATGAGAAGCTAACAAATGCTCGTCTATCCAGATATCCAAATCCTGATCAAACATCCCTTACTCTGACCAGCAACATCCAAACAAAACCAACAACAGGAAGCTTAAACAAAAAAAGTCCCAAACTTCAGATTACTGGAGGCTGGGAGAGCCCCTGGAGAAAAGTCCAGGACATCCACAAGTGCCCAAGGGATGCTGAGTTCTGTGACTCAGCCCTGCCACTTTTCCTCCCCACAGGCCAAAAGGGAGGCAAAGATTAACTCACTGAAGCACAAGTGACATTTCCTCCTCTGTGGCTGGGGAAAACAGGGAGAGGAATTCCACACATTTTCTAGTCCAGCCACAGTTCCAAAAGAATGATAAAAGTTTAAACCAAAACTCAACGATCCCAGTAAAAAACTCTGTAATTTGAATGTGGGTTGAAACCCTGGGTTTGCTCAGGAAGCTGTACAAGGCTCACCAGGACAACCTCACTCACCTGTGCCATCAGCCTGTCCCTTTGGACTGGATGGAAAAAGGGTCTCCAGAGGGGATTGGATCCATTACCTGCATGTTTGTGGGGATGCTGGAGGCTTCGCTGGCCCTGGGAGCTGTTTCCTTGCTGTAAGAAAAGGGCTGCACCTTTCACCATGAAAAAGCTCTCGCTGAGGCTGGAAAAAAAACCCCACACAGGAGTCAGCTGAAAGGAAAGAGCAGCAAAATGTGCACATCTGGGAAAGAAAGGGCTTTCCTCACTAAAATAGAAGGGTTTTGCCACAGCCAGTTGCACAGCATGACTCTGGGATTATTCATGGATTATTCATCTGTCATTTTCCACCACTGTTTTATTACTTGGCCCCTGCAGGAGATACTTGCCTGAGCTGGATATGGGCTGGATATGACTTTATCACTTGATTATGGAATTCTAAAACTTAAAAGAAGCAAAGGGTTGGACTTTTTACAGGCTGAGACCTGCAATGGACTGGAGAGCAGGTTCTGAGCCCATCACTTCCTGCTGATTGCAGTTCTTGACATTTCTTTGGAATGCAAAAAACAAGAACCTGCAAATTTAAAGAGGAAGGGAGATGGAACCTGCACATCCCAAGGGAACAGACACAACTCTGGACCCTCTGGGAAAAACAACCAGCACAAGAGCAGAGGTTTGGCTCTGCTGTGGCTGGATCAGCATCCTGGGATACAGTCTGGGCAAACACAGTGACATTTCCAGAGGGAAATGACACCCAGGGTTGGAACACAGGGGAAGAGAAGGCAGAACAGCACCAGCACAGCCGGGTTTTGCCACTCCCAGACACTTCTGAGAATCTTGGAAATTTTTCAGAAGCAGCTTTGGCCAGAAGCAGCGAAGCTGGAAATCCCTGTCTCCTGAGGTACCTTTCAGCTGCACAGGAATTGCTTGGGATGCGTTTCCTCTGCTCCCCAAACAGCACAAGAGCCATTTGTTGTTCCAAAGCCCAATTTTGCACCACCCCATGCTCACAGCCATAGATCATCATCAATTACTGTCTGCATCTACTAACCAGAAATGCTCCATTATGAGACTTTGCTACACAGGAGTTACTTATGCTCCAGCAAATGATCCCACTGGAGTTACTACTCCCAGCACTCATCTAATTCCATATTTTATCCACGGTCTTTGCCCTGGGGCAGGAGGGAGCGTTAATGCTCCCAATGCTCTGTTCTACCTCAGCATTTTTGTGAGGACAGACATGAAATTCATGTCATTTCAGATTTTCTAATCTCTTAAGAACACAGCCCAAGTTTCCAGGCAAAGATTCCTATTCTTTCAACTGAATTTCAAGAATTTCCCAGAAAAATCTGGATCGGGTTTAAATTCAAAATTTCAGTTGCTTTTAAAAAATTAACTAAAATCTTTGCCTGAATTCCACAGCTCCACAAGATCAATAAAACACAGCAGGAGAAGTGCACTCTAATTCCAACAATTCTCCACGTCCATTCCCACAAGATTCCAGCACTCCCCCCTCACCTCACTGTCTGTGTCTTGAGCAGGACCTGAGCTCAGCCTGGCTCGGGATAACGGCACCCACGGCTGCAAACGGGAATGTGGCTCCTTCCAGGAGCCAGCCAGGAAGAGCCTTGTTTCCTTCTCACCCCAGACCTCACAGGAAAGCGTTAAAAAAGGCCAGAAGTGACACAAAGGCAGCGACCCCCACACAATGTATGGGATATTCAGCACTCACAAGAGGCAGGGAATGCTTAAATCTTTGCACAAGGAGATAATTCACAGCATTCCCATCCTGTGAATTTGGTAAAAAATTTCTTTGGGAAAGCAAAAAACTATAATGAAATGGGATCTTTTTACTCCAGGGTTTTATCCCAAAGGAACTTTGATCTCAAAATACTGACTAGGATTTCTACAGCAGGAAAAACCTTGGAAAAAATAGAACTTCTCAAAGTTATCAGGATCTCCTGCTCTGATGATCCATCTTGACAGATGTTCTCCGCTCCTGAAGTCAGGAAATCAGTGATAATAAAGCAGAATATTCCCAGTTGCAGGCAAAAGGGAAAGCTGCGCTGCTGGAGCAGCAAGTGGTCCAGGAAAAGGACAACTCACATAGCAAAATTTTTGTTCACATGTATCCGTGTGCACGGAAATGAACCGGAAAGCAAAGCCAGGAGCCTGCTGAGAGCAAGGTTTCCATTTCCACTGCACAAACCCTCCTGTACCCCCAGCATTCCCCATCTCTACACCAGCTCCGGTTTCCATGTGCCCAGCAGGGCGCAGGGAACACACCCAAACGCCTCT
Source organism: Anthoscopus minutus (assembly GCA_013399455.1). NCBI lineage: Eukaryota > Metazoa > Chordata > Aves > Passeriformes > Paridae > Anthoscopus > Anthoscopus minutus. The sequence continues at coordinate 422,387 of VWYI01013666.1, forward strand.
TTGCTCATAGTTTACACCGCGTTGTAACAACAACGTTAGCCAAGCCCAGCCCTTATCTCCGCTCTGGAAACTCTGCGCTCCTCCACTTCACACAACTGCTCTGGACACAGCTCAGTGAGAAAGGCAAGGCACAACTCTCTTTTAAATCCTGCAATTCCGGTAAACAACTAAAACTCCGAGCTTTTTTTTTTTTTTTTCCCCTCTCCTAAAGAACACCCAAATCCTGGCATTTAAGAACGTCCCCAACCTCTGCCCCTCGGCAGGGGTGACAGATGCCCCAAAGCACATCCCCGTGGCTCATACATACTAATTCGAGCTGCTTTTCTTTGCACAGCGGCAGCATGATGGTGGCCCCAGCGTCAGACAGAAGTCAGGGAATTCGAAAAGATTCATAACCAGCTGGAAAACTCACATCCTTTTGCTTCTAGACCCAGAAAAAACACCAGAAGGCAAAGAAAAGGTCAAGCGTATTTTCTGCGCGGAGCAGAGGAATCGCGGCTGCTGATGCTCCCCGGGAACTGGATGGCTTTTAGGGAACACTGTGTCTTCCACTGATATCCTGGCTTGAAAAAGCACTTGTCCCAACACATCCTGATGAAAGAGAGGCATTCAAGAGGGGAAACAACCAGCTGAGGCTCGGCTAATCGTTTCCCTCCTCCAGACTTGTTTGTTTGTTTGCTTCCCCCGCGTGCTCAGGCTGCTACCGGCACCCACACAGCCCCTGGCTGCGGGAAGTCCATATTCCCTGGGAGGGACAGGACTAGAGGAAAAGCATCCTATGGACTGATGCCTGTTCATTCCTTTACAGTTAAAGCAATGCTTCAGTACAGATACAGGAAATTAAAGTGGTCTTTCCCTCACTGTACAGCTCCCCTGTTGGATTTTCAAAGCCATTCCCGAGTTTCTGAGCTCCTGCTGGACAAGGATTCTCTCAGGCCCTCAGTGTTTGTGTGTTAGGGGCTGGCTAGCACTGAATTCCCTGAAGAGCTGTTCCTTACAAACCCTGATTCTTTCTGCAGGCACACACCATAAGGCCATGCAGGTCCCACCAGGCTGACCAGGGGGAGAAGGAGCTCTCTGTGCAGTTCTCAGCCAGTTTTCACCCAGTTTGACTGGCACACACCACAGAAACCACCCAATCCCTGCATGCCCTTCCAGGAATCCTGACCAGCACAACTTCTCTACAAGGAGTCACTTTAGGCTCTTGAATAAACACAGAGCCCACGTTTTGTCACAGCCCCAGGACCCTGATGCTTCAATACAGCTGCAGACCAGTTCTCCTCCCACTCCCTGACCTCAGCTTACCAAACACAGGAAAATTTTCACCCTAAGAGAGGGAAAATCCAACACTTCCAGCACCTGGGAGATGCCAGGAGTGTCAGGAGGAGGGTACAGACAGTGACAATCCCTTCTGCCCCCAGAGGCTGGCAAGGAGAGGGTGCTCATGGCCACAGCCCGGCTGGGACCCGGCTCCAGAGGCTGTTGTTCCATCCGTTGGCTCCATCCGCTGGCTCCGTGCTGCTCAACTTGAAAAGGAAATATTTCTTCCCCTTTGGGAAAGCTCCAGAGGAGCGTGGCTGCAGCACACATCAACCCCATTTCGAGTGGCTGAAGAACACAATAGGCAGCGCCTTCTCTTCGGTACAAACGGCCACCCCCTGGGGCCAGGAATGCCAGTAAGCAATCCCTTAAAAACACTGGATTTTGGGAAAAGAGACAGAGCTGCTCATGCTCCTGGACAGCCAGATGCCAATCCCACAACAGCGTTCCCCAGGCAGTTTGCTTTGCCATCGTGGCTCCAGCTGTTGGGTGTCCCAGGAGGAATCCTTGCATGCCTTGGGTGCTTGAGTTTCATGTTTTAATGGGGAGTCTCACATAAGCCACGATCATCTTGCAGGACACAAGAAAACACTCGATTAACACATCTTATAGCTATAGAACTCATCTCAAAATAAAGATCCACAGAGTCAGGGGAAAGAAAACCAATTTTCCTGGGAAGACCCAGGCAAGCCTGAGGTGAGTGAGCAGCCTCCTGCTGCCTCCTGCAACCAGGTCCCTGTTTAAGGAAGAAAAACCCCAAACCTCCACAAGAAAAGAAGTATTCATTTCTCTCAAAATTGCAAACATGGTAATACCTCCCAGTTCCTTGGGTTTCATAGCATCTACTCAAAACATTTCCAAACTGATAAGGTGAAGGAAAAACAGGCCTCCCAAGAGCCACAGAATGGAACACACTTCCCTTTTCTATAGCTCTGTTGATAAGGAGGAAGGGAACTGATTTTTCCCCCCTTTTTCTTCCCCGCTTTGCTGCTTGGTCTGGAACAAGCTCAGCCACCTCAAGGCAACTGAGAAAGAACACAAAACAGCCCTGGAGAGGGGATGAGCCAGCCCTGCCAGATGCTCCCATAGCCCAGCCACACCCTCAATATCCCAGAGGGTGGATTTTAGGCAGGACACTGCTGCAGTGAGCAGAGGGGACTGGCACTGTCCCACAGCCACAACAGCAACACGACCCAAGCTGGAAAGGAGCACATCAAACAGAAGGGAAGATACAAGGAGAGAAACAGGAAGAGTTGAGAGCAGCTGTGTGGCTCCTGCTCCCCCAAAAAAGCCAAAGGTTAAGGCAGAGGCACTGCTTGCTTTGGCCTGATAGAGGCACATCTGATAACACTTCCTGACCACCAGAGGGGCCTTTGGAAGGGGCCTGAACAACACAAAACAGCACCGGGGAAAAGGGACTCCAAAGCTGCTCCTTCTTCCCATGGCACTGCACAACCCCAGGAACAGCCCCAGGAACTCCAGCAGTAGCAACAAGTCCCTTCTCCTGTTAATGAACTGTGTCCAAGTGGCCTTTGCTCCGTGTCACACAAAGATTAAAGGGAATCACCTGCACAAACACAGGTGGGAATATCAGCACAGCCACCCCAGCTCAGCCCTACACACAGCAGGGCTACCATCAGAGCAGCACCTGGAAAAGCCCAGTTCCAACACATGCAGTGATGGTTTAGAACAAAGTGCTATTGCACACGTGTAGGATTTGGGATATACTGACAAACTGACCTGTGGTCAGGACTGTGGAGCCCAAAACACCTGGCAAAGTCAGAGAGATCTGCTCAGGACCACTTGGACTGAGGTGTTTTTACTACCAGAAATGCAAGGCAGGAAAGCTCTTTCCATACCTGTGATTTCCACACCCAAAATCACCATCACCAGACCTCCTGTGCTGAAGACAAGTCACCCCCAGAAGAAAAGCAAAACATGGGCTGCAGGTTCACAAGGAGAGGATCTCCCCTTCCATGGACACAGCCAGAGCATCTTTGTGCCAGGAAGGGGCCAGCCTCCCTGCAGGAGATAACATCTCTCCCATCTATTTTGAAGGAAGTGAGAAGTTGGGGAGACAGAAAAACTCAACAGGCTTTGCTGTTCTCAGCAGAGCAGGGGCCAAGGGGAGAGTGAATGTGCATTGCTGGGCTTGGAGGCGTGGGGATCGTGGGCCACATCCCAGCAGGAATGCTGAGAGGACTGCAGACACTGCAGGCCATTCAACACAAACGTTCCTCCGGAACAAAGGGCAAAAAGAGAAAAATTAAATCAATCATGAAGCCCACAAAAGCCAATTTCCCAATAGAAATAGACTGCTGATGATGTCCTTCCAGCCACTTCTGGGATGCACTGGGCTGGAGCAGTGATCAGCAGGCATCTGCACTGAGCTGAACCAGCTCAGCTCTGAGTATCCCACCCTGGGGCCAGCTCCAGGATCCAGGCCCTGCCTGCAGACAATCCATGAGCAGCTGGGATAAATCCTCCAAGAGAAAGGGCAGGAAGAGGGAAACAAATGAGTAGGATCATTCCCCATTCCAGCAGACTTGTGCAAAGTAAATTGACAGAACTGCTCCCAAACAGGCCAGGAATGAGAAAATTCTAGGAATCCCTAGTACTTTGATGGTGAAAAGCCAAATAAAATAAGAGATTGTTTCACAAAGAAAAAGAAATCCTTTCTGCTCAATCCCATTAATTGCAGAGTTCAAAAAGGCACGAGGCTGATCTCGGCATCACCCAGCTACGCCACGGGCTTGGAACTCGCTCTGAATCCCAAGGAGCATTTCTGACATTCCCACTGAAACACGATGTCATTTTGGTGACAGTCACTGTCTCAGGAGGCCAGGCCAGATCCTCTCCAAATCTCAGCCTGCACGAGCTGCTAGGAAAAGGAGTATTAACCCTACAGAGCCCCCCAGCACTGGTGTCCCCGGTGCATGCCCTGGACTGTCCCCAGCCCGCTGTGCCAGCCCCAGGGCCACCCACCCTGCCATGGGGCTGGGCAGAGCTGCTCCACCCAGCAGCTCACCTGGACTCATGGACCTGGAGCTCAAGGCTTGGGAAAGCAGCAGCTGGCACAGGGGAAGAGAAGAGGCACGCACAGAGATCCCAGCAGCAACAAAACCATGGATTTCCCCAGTGGTCTGAGGGAAGCCAGATATTCCCCAAAACACTGGCTCCCTGTGTTTTCCTACAAGTCACTGTTGCCATGTTCCTACCATTCCTGTTCTGTGACCACAGGTAAGGGGGGAGCCAGGCCACAAGCCCTGGAGTTGTCCCAGAGCAGTGTCCAAACTGAAGGAGAGGTGGGATGGTGCCCACCATGGAGGGCAGAACCTCCACCCACACTCCTGACAGGAACTGATCTTGCTCCTGTCGTCCTGTCTCCACGAGCTGCCAGCACATGGGCCCATCCTCCTGCATTCCTCCTGTCAGCCCATTGTTTTAATCCTTGGAACTATTTTGTTAAGTCACCCCACTTCACCCATTCAGCAGTGTCTCCCAGAGAAACAAGTGGAAACTCTCCAATGGCACCACTGGAAAAGAAAAGGAAGGTGAATAACAGCTTGAAGGATTAAGGGAGCAGAATCCAAGCAGTGTGAGTGAAGGTCAGCCAGGACACAGACAATGCCATTGGAAGCACGGCTGGGAATCTTGGTGGCACAGCAACCCAAAAACCAGTTGAGCTGCTGGGTTTCAGAACGACTCCAAAAAAGGCAGCAGAGACCAGGCAGTACTTGACACATCGGTAATGTGGAAAAACAAAATTAAATAAATCCAGGCAGATCACGCGGGGTAAGAGCAGAGTGAGAAAAGTCCTGGCTCAGCCCTGACACCTCGAGTGTTTAACTAGACTGCAGCCTGCCTTGCCAGCCCCCTGAGGGTACACAGCCAGCATTGCCAACATCAGGAGAGTGCCAGGCAGGAGCAAAGCTCACTCACAATGGGAAAGTGGAGCTAAGAACCTCAGGATCATCCTTCTTTCCCCACCCCACTTCAAAGCCATCTTTTCCAAGCAGGATGGTGTTGCAGAGGGAAGCAGACAGCTGGAGTTCAGGATGTTTTGCAGGGCTGGGAGGGAGATGCCAAGCCATGGGCATGGTGTCCACTGGGCTGCAAGTGCTGGACACGGTTGGATGTGACTATTTGGATGGCAGACAGAACAAACAAGGAACCTGGCAGCTTTTTGGGAAATCTGAACGGGACATTATGTCCCCTTCCCTGTATTTCTGCCTGACTTGGTCACTGATATGAAGGTTTCCTTCACCAGCAGTTTTTGCAGCAAGGATTTCTTCCTTGAACTAAGAAACTAAGATTTTCAGAGAGGGAAGATAAGCCCTGCAGAGGAGAGTCCTAAACAACTGATGGATGTGCTGTGCACCCTAATCTGTTTGCATCTGGGCTTATTTTTGTGCAGTGGTGAAGTGATTCTGCATCAAGGATTTAAATGCGGCAAAGGGATGTGTAAATATTTGGGGAAAAAACTCAGTGGTCTCAGAAAATAATCTCAGCACTCTTCATCAGAAGTAAAACCAGGCCTAGGAAGGTGTTCTGTCCATTCCCCATTCCAAAAACATCTTAGGAGCACTTGCCAGGCAGAGCACAGCTCTGATTTGTATGAGAAATCCCTGACTCACAGATCTTGGCAGACAATTATCAAAGATTAAGATATTTAAAATCAAGAGGCATTTGAAACCAAAATATTGTTCTGACCTAGCTCTAACACCTAAATAAACAGTGACCACACTGGCCTTTTACAGGAACAAGTGCTCAGTGCACAGCCAGCAACTCTGATAATAGGGCCTCGTGGTTTGGGTCCTGCCAAACTGCTGAGGTTTCACAGAAGGGAAAAAAAAAACCCAAAAGATTTAGATACAATTCCAAAAGAGTCTGATCATCACATCTTCAAATTGGCAGCTCTCCTGCTGTTGCTCTACCTATATTCAAGTAAACTCATATTGCTCAACTTCAATTCAGCAACCGTTTCCTGGAAAGGCCAGATCTTAAATAAATGTCGAGTAAGGGAACATTTCCTCAGCTCTGTGGCCTTTGAACATCCACACGCAGCCCGCCACAAAATGTAAAGGCCTAATTATACCTTCCTGAGCTTTCAGGGCCACACCTCCGGGCTGAGAGCTCCCGAGGGCCGGGGGCTGGGCCGGTGCCTCCCCATTGTACGGGGCACGCTAAGGCAGGATGCTGCCGCTGGCCAGGATGTGATTCAACGTCCTGTTTTGAACACTTCATGAAGTCAGCAACTTCTGCCCCGAGATCTCCCACCAGTTCCCCAGGACGCAATCAATCTGCAGCCAGCAGGACTTGTCAAGGCTGTAATGAGCTGCTGTCCCCATGAATAAATCCTCAAGGCAGCTGCCCCCGTGCTCCCCCCGCCCTGAGCGCCTGCCTGGCACCGTGAACACGGCCGTGGGTACAAGGTCTTCACTTAGTGCTGCTCCAGCAAAACATGCTCCTAAATCCCTAAAGAAATTAAGGATCAAGGTGTTAAAAGAAAATTTTGGTGCACTAAAATATAATACACAGTAAATATACATTAAGTGTATAAAATATATATATATGTGATATAAGAGACAATGGTGTCCTGTGGTGTATGTGCCAGAGGGATGATTGTGGAATTATTTAGGTTGGAAAAGACTTCCAAGATCAAGTCCTGCTATTCCTGCAGCTCTGCCAAGGCCACCACTAAACCATGTCTCCAAGTGCCACATCCACAAAGCTTTTCAATTCCTCTAGGAACAGAGAGTCCACCATTGCCCTGGGAAGCCTGTTCCAATGCCTGACAACGCTTTCCATGAAGGAATTTTCCCTGATATCCAATCTAAACCTGCTGTTGCTCTGTTAAGTGTTTGTCTGCACCAACGACTCCTCCTGTTGATCACTGATCTGCAAATGTACACGAGCCCGACACTGAAAACCTCTACCTCCCACAGCTGCTCTTGCCAGCTCTTTAAATTTGGTTTAGAGGTGCCAAACAAGAACAATTCTCTCCATAACCATCTTCAGGCTTGATTAGAGCCTGGAGACAACCAACTTCCAGGCCCTTCTGCAGTGGTTCGACCTCTATCTCTATGCAGAAGGTGCCTGAAAACATTCACCCAGCCCTGCATTCAAGCTGTGATTGGAAAGCAAAGATTACAGAATGACAGGCTAAACAAACCTATTTATATTTGTAATTAAAACCAGTGATTATCTTGCTGTGTTTGCCAACCACATCTGAGGAACAGCCCACTCTCACAGAGCGATTTGGGTTGTACAACGTCTCCTCTGCCTCGATGTGGCAGAGTCAGCACACGGCCAAGAGTGCGAATCGACAGCATCACACCAAAAAGGAAAAAACTGCACATCCAGCCCTGTGCCAGAGCAGGCAGCTGGGAAAGAGCTGGGCTCTGCTCTGCCTCCTCCTTGATAGCATCTCCTGGGAGTTTGCTTGGAGCTGGAGCAGCAGGATCTGGGGCTGAGATAAGGCCACAGGCACCGCAGGCAGGAGGCTCACACGGAACTCGATCTCAGAGAACTTAAGGCTGTGCTTAACTCTAGGCTAACACGTCCTCCCATGGGCTTGGCCAGCCCTGACAGCAGCTTTACAAAGATTTGGGTGAGCTGTGGGTGTGCTGCACCATGAGGGGGAAAAAGGGATCAAGCCACAGCATCTCCCTGATGGTTATCCAGGAGGGAAGGTTTGAGCAGACACTGATAACACAGCTCAGACGTGCAGCTTCTGGCTGCACTGAGCCCAACAGAGCTCTCAGATCTCTCACTTTTCCTTCTGCTCTGTCTTTACCCTCAGGGAGCAACACACGCTCCTGGCTGCTTGTTGGGAGCAGTGTGGATGTTACATTGTTGAAGCTTCCAGAAAATTTTTGGTAACAGAGAAAAAGATGACTTAAAGCAGATTAATGTCTAAGAAAATGCAGATAGCAGCATTATCTTTGAAAGCAAAGCTGAACCTAGAGCATGTCCCCTTGGCCTGGGGTAGAAGCTGTTCCAGGGAGAAAGAAAAGCATTTTGGAATGACAGAAACCATAAGGAAGGATGGCCAGGGAGCAGCAAGGCGTGGCTAGGTGCAAAACCATGATACAGACCTGCTCCTCCAAGAAAATAATCAGATGGCTCATGGAACCAGATCCAACTATGCAACCTCAAATGAAAATCCTGGAATGTTTTGGAATGGACAAAATTAATTTGTTCACCAGGCAGATGAATACATTATATCATAAATGTGTACTAGCACAGGCATCTTGTATTGATGAAACACAGCTTGAGCTGGCAGCATGTTGGGGACATTTTTCCAACAATCCTTCCTTTTCCCTCACCCTTAGATCTCCAAGGTCTGCAGAGCCAGCAGCTAGACTGCTGACCCCTGTGCTCAGGGCACGTGTGACAAAGCCCAGCTGTCACCAAGGCCAGACCAGGACTGAACAAGGCACAAACACCAGCACAAGCCATCCTGCAGGGATTTTTCAGAGAAGCAGCACAATGAAGTTGAACAATTCTGCCACCCCCTGGGCACCAGGCAGAGTCTCAGCAGATTAATCCAGAGCAGGGCAGGGGACAGCAGCCAGTGGGAAGGGGACAGGATTGACCCAAACCAACAGGAGCTCCATTTATCATCCGTGTTGTGTCTGCACATTTCCTCCAGCTCTCAGCAGTGTTTCCCCCTGAGGACAGCAGAGGCTGTGTGTGACAGCCACCTGATTCTCCAGGTCTGCCTGGCTATTTAATTACCAGATTCTTATCCTGACAATCGTATATGGAAGAGCAGCCCCAGGAGACTGAAGGCCAGAGGAAGCTCATGGGATCTCAGTGTCCAACGTCAGTGCTGCAGCATTTTTCAACAGCCAGGAGAAAAACATCAGCCTTTAAGCCTGGTCTAAGTGCTTTAAGCCTGGTGGTTCTGGTCGGTGGTGGATGCACAGGCCTGGCTTGCAAAGACCAAAGGTGGCCACAAATCAAGGATCTCACCAGGATTTATTTGTACACTGAGAACATTTGCAGAGAAGCAGATAAAGCTGTATTTTCTCTTTCAGCACAGAACTGTATATCCAAAAGAGGAGGCTGCCATCCTGCTTGGTTACATGTTGCTGTTTAATACCACATGGGAAAAAGTAAAAGATTTAGGGTTCTTTGGCTGTTCATGGCTTCAGGAGGTTCCTGCTGGGGCCTCGCATTGTACAAGGAGCAGAACAAGGAACTCTGAATTTTGATTTGATCAATAAAAAATCCATTCCCCACAAAGTCAGCTCTCAAATGGCATTACAGACAGCCGTGAAATGCCCATACACAGGAGAGCACAGAGAGCAGACACACAGCACTTCTGTCTGCAACCCATGTGTGTGCAGACAGGACAGCCATGGAATTCCAGGCCTCCCAGGCAGGCCGCAGCCAGGAGACACCACCCCAGAACACAGAAACAAAAATGTCCAACAATTTCCTTCTCTGTCCACGAGCAGCCCTGCTTTCTGGTCTCTGACTACACTTGCAGGGCAAACACAGTCCAAGCAGCAGCACGAGCAGCTTTGCTTTTCCTGAAGCCAGGATAACAAAAGCAGGAAGGAGGGACAAGGAGAAGAAACTGAGAGCTGAACCACTGCTGTGCCTTTACACTTCTCCCCTGGGCTGTGGTTTACAGGTTAGAGGGTAAGAGCTGCCTGCAAGAGCCAGGCTTAGAGTGAGCCATCCACAGCATTACTCAGAGCCCCATTAGCCAGGGCCATGGCACATGAGCTTGTGTCACCACTTTGGATCTGCACAGTGTCAGCAAGAGGAGCCTCTCTCTTCTCTGGCAGGACAGTTCAACCCTTTCTTCCCCTCATATGAACACAGTGGCTCTGCATGGCCCCAAGGAGACAAATTCCTGGTAGTTAATACCTAGGAATGAGCAGAGCTCTCCCCTATCCACCTGGGAGCAGAGCCCCCTTCCAGAGTGGACTCCCAGCCTCAGGGAGCAGCAGCAGAGCCAGAGATGCTGTGATAATATTAGAGTGCTGTGGCCAGAGCTGACCAGTAATTTTCCAGCATCTTCCCACCAGGGGAAAAAGGATCACCAACTCTCTTTTATTCTTGCAGCTCGTTAAATGCTTATCTAAAAACTGATGAGGGAGAGAGCATCCCCAAGTTCAGCTCTCTGCAGACCACACTATCCCCTCCAGGCAAGGCACAGGCTCAGGGATCTCTGCGGGATCAGGACTCGGATGCTTGGCAGACAATTACCAACAGTGGAAACATTGTTTAGAGCCCAAAAGCTCGGCTTACCTCACATTTAGTCTACGCTCCTCATCACTGCCGACCTCCGCCTGAGGGGAGAAGAGGATACACGGGAGTTACACACTGGTTGTTTCCACATTACACCTTCAAATAAAATCCCTGCACCGACAGGGCGTGAGGGGCTGTTTTCCGCGGGGCTTTTCTTCCCGGGGCCAGGGATAAATGAGACTCCCTAGTCCTGCATGCCACCAGCACCCGGCGCCGGGTGACAAAGGGGCTCACAGGGATTTTAAAGCTATTAGGACCTAATCCTGCAAGCTGGTCCTGGAGCGCAGAGCGCTTTGAAAAGCGCCAACCCCGACGTCACCAGCGCGCACCTCGCTCCCACTGCGCGCACACGTGAGGGCAGCAGCTGGCAGCCAGGGCCGGGCACAAATCACCGGGATTCGGGGTGTCCCAAGCACAAGGACACAGCCAAAAATGCTCCCGGGAACTCTCCCAGCTCCAGCATTCCATGTGCAGCTCCAGGGCTCACGCTGGCAGGACAAGGAGGCCACTTCCACCTGGATGCTGGCACAGGTGTCCCCAGGCTGGGACAATGCATGTCCTCTGCCTGCTGCCTTTCTGGCAGGCAAGGATTAAAATGGGCACTTTTGCACCAGGTGGAAAGTCTCCCTGGAAGCAAATCTGGCTGCTCAGGTGACACTACACTTTATTGACTCTCCTCAAAAGAGAAGTGCGACCTCAGCCTGCTTCCAAAACCAAGCATTTTCACAGAGTTGTGCTTTCCAGTCATCCCCTTCAACTTCCCTAGTAGCTTCTAGACAAAATTCCTCATCAGAGAAAAGCAGAGTTGGGGCTAATTACATCCAGAGCTGACAAAATAAACCACAAACCAAAACAACAGGCTCTAAGATACTCCTGCTTTGGTCCTGCATGAGCACACAGAGAAGGGGCTGGGAGCATCCCTTTGGAGGGCAGGCTTGGGCTGGGGAGAAGATTTGGGCCCAAAAAGCAAAGCAGGGACCTTACAGGAAATCCTTGACAGTCACAGCACACCCAATCCTAACAAAGCTGGAGGGGCACAAGCCTAGAAGGAATCAGGCTCCATCAGTGCTGACACTTGGGGAACATCCTGGTACTTCCAACACCATTGCTCAGCACTCACATTAAATATGGGTCCCCATAAGAGTTACTTGTTTCCAGGTGGTTTTGAACAAGCTAAAAATAATCAAACTGTATCATTTTAAATGTTCAAGACTGGAGCTTTCGAGGGGTGAAGGAACCTGGATTGCTCCCCATCCTCTCAAGTTAGGACTCAGGAGGCTGGAGGGCACAGGAGCTGCTCTGCTGACAATCTGTGAGAACCAAGTAAAGCCAGCAGGAAAAAAATCCTGCAAATGTAACAGCAGAGGCCGGATATTGGAACTGTGGCCATTTGGAGGAAGGGAGATGCACAAGGCTGTCCCGACTGACCCAGCAGAGGGTGAGGAGCATACCATGGCTATTTTTAGTCTGTTTACAGTGCAGAGCTGGGCTGCAGGCAAGGCCCCAGAGCCCCCAGTGGCAGATCCCCCAGCCCTGGGAAGGTCTGGCAGGTTTGGGACCTTTGCAGGGTCACCCTCCTGTTTGTTTGGGGCTGTCACGTAGCAACAAATGGGAGAAAAACTTTCTTCCTTTTTAAACAAATGTGACTGTGAGGATGACAACTCTTGGATGTCGTCAGCTGGGGCTCAGCAGCAGGGCTGGGCCTGGAGCTGCTGTGGGCTTCTCCCTGCACAGGGGCTGAGCTGTTCCCAAAACTGATTTTCCCTGTATCTTCCACTACTTTCAGGGAAACCACAGCAAGGCAGCAGCAAGGCTGCCACGCCAAGCCCTCCTGCCCTGTCCTGCTCAGAGCTCCCCTTAGGGCTGGCAGGGCTTGGTGTGGAGCTGTAGCTGCTCATCCCACCACAGCCAGACCCCACCAGGCATTGCCACGTCCCTCCCTGGGGACTGAGTTGAGTGTGGCCACTCTGAAGGAGCACAGGGAGTGGGAGGAGTGTGGAAGGGAGATGCACAAGCAGTGCAAGCTTGCAAGTGTGTGTGAACCACTCTCTCCTAAGGATTTATGGCCCACTATGTCAAGGCAGCAGCATCCATTTTATAAATTCCTTTGGGCTTGTGAGTCAGGAGAGGCCACAGTAGCACAGTCACAATTAGCAAGGGTGTGTGGTCATCATTTCCCATTAAAATATCTCCTAGTAATTATTCAGCTAAAAGCCCCAATGAACCCTGATTTTCCTTGCAAGAAAGATCCCAAAATAACTGGAGCAGGCTGGCACTTTTTGATGGGATTTTTCTTTAAATTAACTTTGCAAAAACAACATGCTGAATCTGGAATAAGAATATGGAAATCATAATTTTATAGTATTTCATGTGAGAAGAGATCATTCTAACAAGACTCAATGTATTCCTCTGGGAGCCACCACAGCACACCTGAGCTGTGGGTGCTGGTGGCAGAAGTGCTCTGCTAGGGACAACACCTGGCAGCAAATTTGGGGCACCATTTTTGGGAAGAAAAAGGAGAATTGTACGGTCAGCCCACAGAAAGTACAATCACTAGCAGCAGCTCTGACACAAAACAATGCCTAAGACAGATGTACATGGCAAGGCCTGCTTTGATTCCTCTCCCACCTGCACCAGTTAAATCCAGTCTAATTCCACTGTCTGCTCCGGGGTTACAGCTCATTCTCATCTCTCTAGATTGGGAGGCCACTGGGTCTTGTTTAAGACTCTGTCTAAACCAGATGCACAAAATTCCTTCTGAAAACGCCTTCAAAAAGTGCAACTCAGATCTCCAAGTTGCTCAATTGGCACAGCGTGGCCCAAACCTGGGTCTCTCTGCAGCCCCTGGGGCCAGGGAGAACCTGGGAGCTTTGTGGCTCCCCCCTCCTGCTCCCCCCTTAGAGCAGCTAATCGGGGGAGTCACAGGGACCTGACAGGTGACAAATAGGATTGTTTACCTGGCAGGAGTGGGGACAGAGCGAAGCCAAGGGCAGTGAACATCAAAGGAAAGAAGCGTGGAGGGAGAGGGATGCACGGGGAGGAAGTGCAGAGAAACACCAGGTCTGTCTTTGAAGGTCACAAAAGAGATGAGTTAGGAGGGAAAGAGGCAAGAAGAAAGATAAACTGGAGGTGCAGCTGTGTTTGGGTGGCATGTGGGATCTGCGATGGGAGGAAGCAGAAGCCCAAGGCTGGGCAGGGGAAGGAGAGGACATTTCTGGGGCACAGGAGTGAAGGGGGTGTGCAGCAGAGCTGGGACACACAGAGTTCCAGGCCAGCAGGACATGGATGGCACCATGGGACAGGTGAAGGAGCAGATACAGGTCCTGGAGCAGCAGAGCTGGACGAAGGAGAGGGCAGCAGCACAGTGGAGGTTGTGCCACGGTGAGGAGTGGCACAGGTATGGGGTGGTGCAGGATGGGAGCTGCTCCTGGAGAACTGACAATGGTCACCATAGGGAAGGGCTGGCATCAGCTCCCTGAGGGGCAGAAGCTGCAGCAGATGTGGGGAAAAGCAGTGCCATGGCAGGGACACAGGGACAACACAGGACAAGTAGAGCATCCCTTGGGGCAAAAGAGAGGTGAAGCAGGTTGCCCCAGGGTTTATGGAGCTCAGGCTCAGGGAGGCTAAGAGAGAGGTGAAGCTGGGGCAGCTGAGGGTTGGAATGGGGGACAGCCACAGGGGAATAGGGCTGTTTGTGGGGGGGACAGCAGGACAGACACAGGCCTGGCTCAGCCTGGCAGCATCAAAAGGCTGGGGCTGGGCAGCATCGGGAGCTACAAGGCGGCGGCACTTGGGATGGCTGGGGGCTGTGAAGGGCTGAGCTGGGCCAGGGAGTGGTGGGGCTCAGGGCCATGGGGGCTGCGATGGGAGGATGGCAGGGCTAAGTGGCTATGGGGGACCAGGGGGCTGCAGGGCTGAGAGCCATGAGGGAACAGCGCCAGTGAACAAAACCAGCGGCTGGAAAGACTGTGAGGGGCTGAGCTGGTGCCAGGGAGCTGTCGGAAGTCAGGCCATGGGGTCTGCGAGGGGATGAAGACAGGGGACAAGTGGCTGTGGAGGGTCAAGGGACCGCATGGAGGTGGAACCAGGGGCTGGAGGTGGAAAGCTGTGAAGGGCCAGAGCCGTGAGACTGGGACCACGAAGGACCCTGGTCTGTGGGGCTGACGGAGCCAGAAGCTTTGAGTTACAGGATGCCGGGGAGGGGGCCTGTCCCCGAGCGGGGCCTCACCCCGCCCCTCCCCGCTCCCCATCCACCGCCACCGCCCCCGGGGCTCACTCTCCCCTTCCCTCTCCGTCCCTGCCCATCCCGTCAGCGCTCACCTCGCTCGTGCTGGCCGAGGAGGCGGCGCTGGGGGTCGGCGAGCGCTGCAGGGTGACCAGCGCCATGGCTGCAGCTGCGGGGCCGCGGCCGCCTCCCCCTCACGCCGGGAAGGGGCGGGGCCGGGGGCGGGGCCTGCGAGGGAAAGGGCGGGTTCTGAAAGGGGCGGGGCCTCACTGCATTATGGTGGGCGTGGCTTCCCGGCCCCAAATCCCGCCCCGTCCCACCCCAACATCCCATTCCATGGGCTGGGACACCTTCCACTGGCTCGGGTTGCTGGGAACCCCGTCCGATCTGGCCTGGGGCACTTCCAGGGATGAGGCAGGCGCAGCTTCTCTGGGAAGCCTGTGCCAGGGCCTCCCCAGCCTCACAGGGTGGAATTTCTTCCCAATATCCAATCTAACCCTGCCTTCTGTCAGTGCAAACATATTCCCCCTTGTTCTGTCACTCCAGGCCCTTGTAAATAGTCACTCCATTTTTCCATCAGGCTGCCTTCAGGTAATGGAAGGCCACAATGAGGTCCCTCCGAAGCCTTCTCTCTTCCAGGCTGGACAATCTCGTTTCCGTCAGCTTCTCTTCCTACTCAAAAACTGAGCCAGAAGCACTTTTCCAGACTCCACAGGAATTTTGTGTTCAAGAAGCAACTGGATGTGACCCTCATACTCTGGTCTAGTTGGCAAGATGGTGATCAAAAGTCAAAGGCTGACCTCAGTGGTCTTTTCTAATCTAAGTGATCCTGCAAATCCAGATGCCAGGAAGTCACAGAATCATTGCCATTGGAAAAGACCTCCAAGACCATGCCCACTGAACACATTTCTGTGTCCTGGTCCACCAGCAGTCACCATGGAGACAAGTGGAAGGGATGGCATTTTGCCACTGATGGTGCTGACCCTGTTTTCCATGACTCCAGGGCCGCCTGCCAGTGGCATCACGTGGGAACACCACCTCCCTGGAGCCAGAGCAGACTTTGGCCCTGCTACCCTGGACACTCAGACCTTGTCCTGCTGGGCTGTAACAACAACTCTGACGCCTCTGCATACGGCAGTGACTGCTCTGGGGACCCCGTACTCCGAAGGTAAACTGCTGGAAAAGAGGTATTCCCATTATTTTTTGGCAGATCCTCCTCAGCTGGTTCTGCAGGGGCAGATTCCCTGTCCCTCGTGGAGGAGGTGACCCTGGTTCCTGAGGGTTATTAAACCATAGCAGATGGGAAGCAGCTCCCACTGTGCCATTCCGGTGACTCATGCCTCCATCCCAGCAAATGTCAGTCCCGCTGTTGTCGCAGCAGAGATGCTGGACTTCACCTTGTCCAAAAAAACCTGTGGGCTGGAATTTATTCCTGCTCCCAGAAACTGCCAAGGATCTGCACCCGCAGCCCTAACCCAAGCTGATCTTTATTCACTCCCTGCACAGGCAGTGACCAAAGGGCTTTTCCAAGGCAGGAAAGCGCTGTCAGCAGGAGGGAGAGGGGCTGCAGCTCCTCTTCGCAGCCAGAATTTACCCACAGCCTTTCTCCCAGCCATGCCTGGAAGGGTTTGGGATGGTGACACAGCCATCCTCACGTGCACCCCTGAGGGTGACAATGGTGTGAGAATCCAACCTTGCACTCATCCCACCTGGCATTGTTCCCTGGAAAACACCTGCTGCTTCCCATCTTTTATATCTGTGCCCACCTCTTGCCCCCAGCCCATGCCAGTGGCTGGGAAGGATTGTGAGCTGCTTAGAGCAGGGTTGGGGCATTGGGAATGGAGGGTTCACAGTGTTCCTTGGGAGATGGAGCTCTGCTGGATGCTCCAGCATCTCCCTGGCTGCTCAGCCTGTGGCTGGTGGGACACAGAGGAGGATCCCGAGGCTGTGCCACCCTGTCCTGGGGCAGGACACACCTGGAGCTCCTTGTGCCAGGTGAGGAGTGCAGCTGTGGCAGCTGAGCTGCAGCTTTTCTGCTGGCACAGCCAGGGGTGCCACACATTCCCCAGCACTGTGAGGAACCACAACCCCCCATCCCTGATTCCAGCACTTGGTCAGAGCTCAAGGAGGACCTTGGAGGCTTTACAAGAAAAGCACACAGATACACCATGAGGACATCAGCCCTTCCCTGCTGCTCCAGCAGTGGAGCTGAGGCTCCTGCAGGAGCTGATGTTCCCCCCATGGTGTTCCCAGCTTGTCCAGCAGCCCCAGCACTGCCCTTGGAACCCTCATCCCTTGCAGGAGCCGGAGCCATGCGCGTAGCCGTCATCGGGGCCGGGGTGATCGGGCTCTCCAGTGCCCTGTGCATCCATGAGCAGTTCCACAGCCTGGTGCCTTCCCTGGAGCTGGAGGTCTACGCTGACCGCTTCACCCCCCACACCACCAGCGACGGCGCGGCCGGGCTGTGGCAGCCCTACCTGAGTGACCGTGGCAACCTGCAGGAGACGTAAGGCAGGATGGTGCTGTGTCCCTGTCCCTGTGTGCCATGAGCTGCCCTGGCACAGCTCCACGGGCCTGGCAGAGCCACCACTCTCCCATTTTTATCACAGGCTCTGGAATAAAGAGACATTCGATTACTTCCTCGGGCACCTGCACTCCCCAGCAGCCAAGGAAATGGGACTTTTCCTCATTTCTGGCTACAATCTGTTCACGGAGCCGGTGCCGGTAAGGAGAGCAGGTCACAGCCAGGGCTGGGAAGGGCTCCAGCTCAGTGGCTGCCTGTGGTGGGCAGGGCTGTGCTTCTTCCCAGCCAATGCTTCCCAATATTTCCAAGTTTGCCTTGTGACAGTGCCTGGGACGTGGCGATTTCTGTGCTGCCGAGGCAAAACTGATGTGAGGAAGGGCTGAGCCCTGGGAGAGTGGGAGTGGCAGAGCCTCTCCAGCTGTGCTGGCAGCTGCACACACACCTGTGTCCCTCTGGAATGGGCTATGTCCCATGATCCCCACCAAGGCTTCTGTCCCATGGTGATCCTGGTTCATTAAAGATCTCAGAACCCTTTCTCTGCTGCAGGACCCATGCTGGAAGAACATTGTCCTGGGATTCAGGAACCTGACACCAAAAGAACTCGAACTCTTCCCTGGTTACAGGTATTTTTCAGTTTCTTTTTTGGAGATTCAGGTACAACAGTCCTGGATACCTCCTGAATACAGCCCTGGCATGGGGCAGTGGGACAAGGAACTGCAGGCATAGAAATGTCCTCACTTCTTTAAAACTGCTTCCCTTAAAATAAATAGGAAAAAACTCAAATGGCCAAAAAAGCAGCAACCCAGCATGGAAACCAGCTCCTCTCTTACTTCACCAGTGTCAAAATGGGGGAGGAAAACCAGAAGGTGTTTTATGCTGTAAAGTGGGAGGAAAAATCATGCCCTCATGTAAGGAAGGTCCCAGGGGGAATTGGGGTCCCAGATCCACAGTGGCTGTCAGGGATGTTGAGGCAGGAGGCTTCTCTAGGTCCTCACAGCCTCTTCTCCTCCTGTTTCAGCTATGGCTGGTTCAACACGGCGCTGATGCTGGAGGGCAGGAGTTACCTGCCCTGGCTCACCAACAGGTGAGTGCAGCTGCTCCTGTTCTCCCCGGCTGCAGGTGTGGATTTTCATCCTGCACATCAGGATAGGTTATGCAGGGAAGCATGTAGGATAGGTTATGCAGGGAAGCAGGGAAGAGGGTCTGCAATTCCTGTTCATTGCCCCAGTGGGGTAACACTTGAACAGTGAGCCCAGGAGTGGAATTTTTGCATGACAAAAATTAAAGTAATGGGATACTTGGAGCTGCATCCAAGAGCTTTTGGCTTTGGAAGAATTTGAGGCTTGATTTTATTCCTGTGATTTCTAATGCTGATAAGGTGTCCTGGTATTGAACATTTGCTTTTAATTTGCCAGTAACAAATGAACTTGTGCTTCCCAGGCTGATGCAGAGGGGAGTGAAGTTTTTCCATAAGAAGGTTGAGTCTTTCCAGGAGGTGAGTGGGGATGTGGAGCCCGGGCAGAGGGTACAGCCCCATCCCAGAATGGAAAAGCAGCATCCAGCAGGCAGGTGCTGCTCCCAGATATTCCTTGGCTTGAGTGATGGGCCAGGGGACAGCAGCAACACTATGCCAAGATCCGGGAAATAAATTCTACCAGGAAAGATAAAGGGTCTTGGGTATTGAAGAATGGTTGACAGAGGATGGGGTAAAGCATTTATCAGGCATGGATTGGCAGCTTTCCCTGGAATGGCTTGGTGGCACACATGGGGTGTCAGCAGGAGCTGGCTGGGGAAGCAATGCCCTGGATCTGACCTTTATGGTTTATCCATTTCCTGACTGTTAGAAAGAGCACTTGGCTCATTTGGAAGCAGGAATGTCATGCCTCTGTGGCAACATCCCTGTGGGCTACTCCCAGCTGTGTCCCTCTCTCCTCAGCTGTTTTCCCAGGGTGTGGATGTGGTGCTAAACTGCAGCGGGGTGCGTGCAGGGAACCTGCAGCCCGACCCAGAGCTGCAGCCTGGCCGGGGCCAGATCATCAAGGTGAGCTGGGCCAGGCCTGGGGGCTTCCCAAAACCCCATCTGTTACCATGAGGAGTGTCTGTGCCTTCTGGGGGAAACCATAGGCTTGTGGCTGGATCCACACTGGGCTCAGGTCCAGCAAACTCATGTGAAACCCACCAGGATCCCGTTCCTGGGTCAGCTCTGGGAATGCACTCAGTCTCCAGCCTGTTTCTCCATAAAGTGAGGGCTGGGGGAGGTCAGAGGCACAATGTTGACAATAAAACACCTAAAATCTTTGGGAGAAGATGGTGATTATCTGGAGAAACAGAGGCAAGTAGGAAGCTCCTCCCTACCTGCTCTCCTGTCTTCCCATCTTCCCAGGGAAGCCAGCACAGGGAACACAGAGCTAAGGGAGGGTCCCAAATCTGGACCCTTGTGTCCTTGTGCCCCTAAGCCTGGCACCCACTCTCCAGCTCTGACTTCCTCCCCTTCATTTCCCAGGTCCTGGCCCCATGGATGAAGCATTTCATCATCACTCACGACATGAAATCCGGGATCTACAAATCGCCCTACATCATCCCGGGGTAGGTGATGATGGCCGAGGCAGGGTTGGCACTGGTGACATTCCACTGTCAGTGTCCCCAAAGCCCCATCTGGGACATGGCTCCTGCTGGTGTCTGCCAGGCCTGGCTTCATCCCTGGTGCTTTTCTTGGCTGTGTGGGAGGAGAGCAGAAGGATGTGGGCAGCAAAGTGATGGAGCTCCCACATGGAGTCTGCACAGAGAGCACCCCGCACCACAGTGCTTCCAGGTCCTGTCCTTTTCCAAGGACCAAATCCCACCAAAGCAAACTCAATCCTGGCCAAGTCCCCAAAACAGCCAAACACTGACAGTGGAGTGGATATTTTAGGGGACATCTTTTGTTTTCACATCTACAGCCATCTTTTTTATCAATGGTGTGGACCAAACTGGTGCAGCAGCTCAGGGTGGGGAAAGGCACTGCTGATCCATGCTCCCATAAAAACAGGGCAGGAATTCTTTTACTTCAACAAAACCTCCCTGGGAAGCTCAGCCTTCTTATCATGTCCCTTGAGCTGCTGGTGAGCCTGGGGGCATCTCATTGGGTTTGTCATAGAATCATGGAATATCCTGAGCTGGAAGGGACCACAAGGATTGAGTCCAACTCCTGGCCCTGCCCAGGGAATTACACCATGGGATAAATAAATCCATCTGCTGTTCATCCCAGCTCTGCTTCCTCCCAAGGGCCTGCAGCAATCCTGCTCTGGCAATGGAGAGGGGTCTTTAAGCTGGAATTTGAATGCTGCATCTCTGGCACTTCCTATTGTCCTAATATTTCAGGCTTAGGCAGTAAGCCAGGATGTAAACAGGAGCTTTGCAGGCTCACAGCCCCCATGCAGCGTATTCTGAGTGATTCCTGATCACAGTCCCAGCCACAGATGAATTCCTCTGCCTGTGCTTGTTTTAGCTTGAGCTGTCAGAGCTGGGCACCAGGCTGTTCCCAAAGGAAAAGCTGGACCCAGTGCTCACATGGAGGGCACCCCTCCCCTGCTGGAGAGCTCAGCCCTGGAGGGTCCCTCCTTTTGTTTTTGTACTTCCCAACGATCAAGCAAGGTTTTGAAAGGGTTCAGCCAGTACAGACCCCTCCAGGCCTCCCTCAGCCTTAACCTGCCTCTTGTCCTCTGTTAATCCACAGGAGTTTGGGGCAGCAGCAGCACCAATCTGTGTTCCCCTCCAGAGCCATCCCTTTCCTTCCAGCTCTTCCTGAGCCAGGCAGGAGCAGAGCTGTTTGATAAGGATGGAATTATCTGTCTGCTTTGCCCAGGCAAGGAAGGGCCGACAGGATTTCATGAGTGACTTGCCCACGAGCAGATACGCAGGCACCGCTCTCTGCCTGCTCCATGTGGGAGTTTCTCCCACTGGAATATTTTGCAGGCTCAGGGTGTAGCAGGATCCAGTATCACACTCAGTGTCCCTCCATGTGGTGGCCTCACAGGGGATAGCTGGGGACAAGTCACCAGTGCATCTCCTTTGGCTCCTGGTGCAGGAGTGAGTTCACAGTCCTGGGAGGGATTTACCAGCATGGAAACTGGAGTGAGGAGAACAATGCCAAGGATCACAAATCCATCTGGGACAGCTGCTGCCAACTGCTCCCACCTCTCCAGGTGAGTGACCTGACTGCCAGCATGGGGCATGGGGAGCTGGCCAGCTTGGGATGCAGGAATGGGTGCTGGGACAAACCACAGGATGTTGATGTTTCCATGAGTTGGGGTCTCCATGTGTCCATCATGGACACCTCGGGCTCTTCCACCTGGCTGAGGCACGGGCAGGGCTGGGGCTGGCACTGAGACAAGCTTTGGAGGGATAATAAATACTCATGTAGCTGGTAAAAAATAGAACCAGATCTTTGGGAGGTTCCAGTCCTTTGGTTGTGGTGTCCCCACACCTTTAGAGAAGGGTTGTGTGGGGTGAGGCTGGGTTGTGTCCACTCCCAGTGCTGCTGTTATTCCCTGGATTAGCAGGAAAGGTGGCATGGGGCTTTGGCACAGGGATTTGGCTCAGCTCCAGGCTGGCACTGCCATTCCAAATTGTTCTGCCTAGAGCTGCTGCAGGATGGGGAACCTCCTGTCCCAGCTCATCTCAGGGCTCACCGGGTGCTGTGAGGTTTGGCTGGAGGGATTCCAAGGAATGCTGTGCAGTGCTGATGCGCTTTTGCTTCCAGAAGGCGAAGATTGTTGGGGAGTGGAGTGGCCTGAGACCAGCACGGCCCTCAGTCCGCCTGGAGCGGGAGAGCATCCGCCTCGGGAATCTCCAGGCAGAGGTACCCACACAGCCCTGGGGGCTGAGTGTAATTAATCACTGTGTTAATTGTGCCCCGGTCACCATAAGCCCTCGATGTCCCATGATTGTTCATCTCTCCACCTCCCCACCAACAGCGAGGGAATTTTTGAGCCCAGGGATAAATGGAAACAAATTATTGCTGTCCCTGGAAGTGCTCAGGGATCAGCTGGAGCAACCTGGGCTAGTAGGAGATGTCCCTGCCTACAGCAGAGGATGGGACAAGATGGGCTTTGAGATTCCCCCCGACTCATCCTGGGATTCTGTGGCTCTCTCCCAGGTGATTCACAACTACGGCCACGGCGGGTTTGGGATCACCATCCACTGGGGCTGTGCCATGGCAGCAGCGCGGCTCTTTGGGAGCATCCTGCAGGAGAAGAAGCAGCTGGCCACCCCTCCAGGGCCCCGTTTGTGAGCACCTGCTCCCCTGAAATATGTGACAACAGTAGCTTAGGAATCACAGTAGAAGGATGAGAGCAGCACAGGGATACACACACGAGCTGCTCGACCCTGCTCCAGCTCTGGTTTTCAGTGTTGCATTCCCAGGTTGCTGCTGTTCTCCAGGTGGCTCCACTCCTTCCACAACCTGCCTGGAGGAAGGGCTTTCAAATATGGACTAATCATCCATGGCAAAGTGCTCCAAGTGCTGTCTGGGATCAGGCTCCAAAGGGCAGGCTGGGTTCAGCTGAACCCTGGACAGTCCTGCAGTTTATCTTCACCAGGGGACAGGATCTGAAACAGAGCTGGGAACACCTGAGGTCTGTACTGGCTGCTCCAACACCCAGTGTGTAATTAGATTTACAGGCTCCCCCACAGGAGGCAAAAGCTCCTTAGTAGGAAGAAGCTGTGAGGCTCCCAGGGAAGTGACAGCAGATCTGGGAGCACGTGCCTGGGTTACACCAGTTTTCCTCACATTCCTGCCAGGACAAAGCTCAGGCTGAAGCACCTGCTTAGTGTAGCTGGCACCAGACAGCAGCATTTGCCTAAAATGGCCTTTCCAAACGATGTTTCAGCAACAAAAGCAACTTGTTCCAGCCCTGTGGGCTTGCCAGACTCTATATATAGCAGAGAGCATACGAAAATAGCTTTTCTTGTCCCTAAAACTCCCATGGGCCCCTCAGCTTCCCATCTCTCCCAGCTGTGGGACACAGCTCAGAGAGAGGGCCTGGCTTGGGAAAGGTTGTGCCTCTCAGAAGAGGAGCAGGACTTTTTCGGGGTTTTTAAGGACACTGTTGGGGACCCACCACACTGTTCTGAAGATACAGCTTGGCTGATTTTCCCATGCCACATGTCTTTCCTGCTTTACAAACCATCCCAGACAGGGCACTGAATGGTGAGGAAGCCTCAAATCCAAAGGCTGTTCTGAGCCCAGCACAGTGCCTGGCTCACCGTCCTGTGTGGATAAGCCAAGAGTTCCTTACTCATCCGTGATGCAGCTCCTCTCTGCTGATGACTCCACGTGCCAGGAATAGCTCAGCAGTGTGGGCCGTGCTGTGGCCGCACCTCGGGAATGGGGAATGCCCGAGTGCATCTCCGTGCTGGGATTAGCAAACACAGCTGGGCAGGGGAAACTGGGAGTCACTGCCATGTCCAGTCTGCCCAAAGAATTTCCAGCTTCCCTGGAAATGCTGAAGTCACTGTGTGAAATTGGGAAAGGGGTAGGAAAAGGAAAACAAAGGCTGGAGAAAATTCCCTGCTGATTAATGCTGAACTCAATGGTGTGTGTGATCCCACCTCAGGAAAAGCCATTCAGGGGAACTGGATCCCCTTGGTTTCACTTATTCCAAATTCAGGAGCATGTTCCCTGCTGTAAATCCAGCCCAACTCTGGTGATTTTGGGAAAATTCTGCTGGGTGTAAGAAATCATTGTACACGTGGCAACAAGCAGGTGATTCTTGTGTTCTCCAAGCCTGCAGGAGCCACTGCCCTGTGATCTCACAGGGCCTCTTGGCAAACAGGAATGGGCTGATCTGTAATTTTATTTGCAGGTTAAGTCTGTTTGTTTTCTAAAGGCCTCAATTTAATCTGTGTGACCAATAAAGGGATTGTTCAAATCTCATGTGCATGATGCTTCATCCTCTTAGTGATGGCATGGGAAGGGCCTCAAGTGCTGATTCCATAGAAATGTCCCAGGAGATCATCATTCCATGTCTCCACACACATTTTTCCTAAACATTTCATGCTAGAGAAGTGGGAGACATCACTTCAGACCTGGAATATCACTGTGTGAAGGTCTGTGGTTGCTGACAGTTCCCAGGGCATTAAGAACTCACAGAAATCACAGAATTGTGGATTTGGATGGGAAAGGACCTTGAAAATGATCCAGTCCCACCACCCTGTCAGAGCAGGGACACCTTCCACTATCCCAGATTTCTCCAAACTCCATCCAACCTGGCCTTGGACACTTCCAGGGATGGGGCAGCCACATCTTCTCTGGGTCAAATTTGTCACTGAAGATTGAAGTTCACTCCTGAGGCCAGGAAGAGGTCAGGGAGTCAGGGAATGGGGTCTGGAAAATTCCTGCATGTCCTCTGACACACACAAAACTCCACCTTCCATGTCCAGTGGCAGCACATTTTAGGAGCTCACAGTTCTCCACAAGGATCTCCTGTGACCCAGAACAAAGCTGGAAGCACATCAAGTAGCAGGGAAGTCAGCAAACAGCAGTTCTGGCATTTGGGAAAACTCCTGCCAGAGCTCCAGGAGCGTTCGGACAGTGCTCTCAGGCACAGGGTGGGATTGTTGGGGACTCTGTGCAGAGCCAGGAGTTGGACTGGATGATTCCTGTGGATCCCTTCCAGCTCAGGATATTCCATGATCCTGAGAATGAGCTTTAGAAATGCCTGAAGATGCCAAAAAGTAACCACAGAAGAATATTCCCCCCAGCATTGCTTCAGTAAAGCCTTCTAGTTCCCAACTATTTCCATTCCCAGGAATGAGGCTGTGCATCCCAGGCTGGGAGAAGGAAGATGGATGCACTCTGGGATAAGAACACCCAGCATTAGCATGAGAAGGATTTGCAGCTCATTAGTCATTTTGACTCATCCTTGAAACACCTCCTGCCTGTAAATTATTTGGCATCAAAATAAGAATATCAGTGACAGGGCAGAGGAAAATAGGGTTGGGCACTTAATTATGGTTTAGAAAAATGATAGGGAAATGAAAGGCTAGTATTAAAATGTAAATGAGTAGAAAGAACCCTCCCTGCCCCAAAGTCCAGACACATGTGGAGCCACCTGATGCCAAAAAAACACCCACAGAAGAGGCCAAACTGGCTGGGGTTTAGTGTCCAAACTGAAATAAATAAGGAAATCAATTAAAGATTTAAAAGAATTTAAAGAATCATAGAATCTCAGACTGGTTTGGGTGGGAAGGGACCTTGAAGTTCACCCAGTCCCACCCCTTGCCATAGGCAGGGACACCTTCCACTACCCCAGGTTGCTCTAAGCCCTGCCCAACCTTGCCTGGAACACTTCCAGGGATGGAGCATCCACAATATTTTGCTGTAGTGAGGTTACTTACAATGGGAACAGGAATCCTGTGACTTTTCTTTACATCTAAATACACAAAGCAGACAGAAAATGAGTCAGACCTGCAGAGTGCTGAGCCCTGTAGCTCAAACCTCTGAACACCAAGACATAAAAACCAAATGCAAAGTTTTGACCCCTCCTAAACATCCCCCAGAAGAGCCAAAAACTTATTTCCTGAAAAAACTATTTATTTGTTTAACATAAAATATCTAATGTGGACTTCAACTCTCCAATGCCACGTAGGGAACAGGAACCAGAGGAGTATTTTACAACAAGCTTGAGATACACCAAGTTTTTCAACATTAAAACATAAATCCAGCTTAGAAACTGTACATTCAGCCATGGAAACATTCACTGCTCTTTCAACAAATCATTCCATCCAAGCACACTTGGGGAATTACGTTCCCACGCCAGCTTGGCACGATGATATCTTGGACACTTGGCAAAACTGAATCCCACAATTCTGTTTGAATTCCAAAGGATCTCACTTTCCAGTTTGAAATGAAGCAGTTGCAGTAATTCCTTTAGCAGTGAAAAACAGTCAGTGTGGAAAAGGATTCTTTGGAAGTTTATTTTGTACCTAAACGGTGCTGCCCTACTGATAAAATCTACTGGTGGTGATTTAAAACTGGTGTGTGTCAACCCCAGTGCTCTCAGTGAACAAGCTAAAATGGCCTTCTCTTATTAATTATATGCAAATTCCTGCAAATCCTGAATTCCAGCTCTGCTTCTCCAGTGCCCATCAGGCTCCTGCTGAATTCAGCCAGGTTGGATCAGCTGTGGTGGGCTCCTACCTCTCCCTTTCCTCCAGCTTATCCAAAATCCATGGATATCCACGGGAGATTTTCCCAGATTTCACTGAGCTTTGGATCAAGCTTTAACAAAGACTCAGCAACATCAATCTTGGTATTTTTATCATTAAACATATTTTTTTAGTGTAGAATTCATAAAAAGTGAAAAGCCAAAATGCCTTCCATTTTTTGGTTAACACTGTAAATGTCACAGGTTAAAACAGATATTCTCAACAGCATGGAAAATGTTGCATTCCCTATAAATCTTTACCTGGGAAGTAGCTTATCTGTAGGATCCAGGTGTGCATGAACAGATAAACTTCACCTAAAACTCTCTAAAGGCCGTTGAATGCAATTCTTTAAAACTGTTGAATATTCCCCTAAAAAAAATGAAGTGAGATGTGAACATTAACCCTGGGAAAGCAGAATTTTAACCCAAGGTATTGGGTAACAAACTGGGCCACGGGGGGTTTCCCTCAGGCCAGGCCTGTCCTGCACTTTGGATTCTCTGTCACATCTACCCAGGCTCAATTCCAGAGTTTTGGGATGCAAACACAGCTTATGGCAAGCCCAAGGAAGGAAGCATGGAAGCATCTGGGGGACTGGAATGGTCTTGAGGGCCTCCACCAGTAGGAGGATGAGGATGGAATGTCAGAGCTGTCATTGAGGGGTGAACAGCCCAATTGTGCAAAGGCAAACCCAGCTCCAGTAGATCCCAGCTCCAGTAGATCCCAGCTCCAGTAGGTTTTCCAGCTCACTGGCCACACATGTGGGGTAATATGTGATTAAATCCATCCAAGATCTGCTCCCTTACTGCTGTGTCCTACATCCAGCACATCAGAGGCCAGTCCAAGTAAAAGCAGAGAGGTTCCCCATCCCTGGAAGTGTTCAAGGTCAGATTTGGAGCAATCTGGTCTAGTGGAAAGTGTCTCTGCCCATGGCAGGGTCTGAGACTGGATGAGCTTTGAGGTCCCTCCCAACCCAAATCACTTTGGAATTCTGGTATTCCATGGAACAAGTCCCTCTGGCTCTGCTCCAGACTGCCCAGGGCACACAGGGAGAATGACCCAACTCCAGCCTGCCAGAAGGAGGTGAACAAATGAGTTGTGGCTGCTGTCAGTGCCACCAGAGCCCTGTCTGTTTACTGGGATCAACTGGAGCTTGATCTTGGTGGAGTATGAGGACACAGGGGACACAAAGGGAACCAACCCAGCTGGAATGGACAGAGGGTTCTGCGCCATCACCCACACTGAGCCCAGGGATCCCAGGGATCCCTTGAGAGCTGAATTCTTTTTCATCTCGCTGGGAAAAGCCAAATTTGCCTGTTTCCACCAACCATTCCTGGAATCCTTCACTGAGTCACCACCCTCCAGTGGGACTGATGGACACTTGGTGCCTTGCTGAACTCTGTTCTCAGCAGAACATGCCCCCCTCACACAATTTCAACAGTCTCTTTGGCCTTTTCCATCAGCCTGAATTTCCTGGCTTTCTTTAAGGAATTATCCACTCCTGTGTTCCCCTCAGTCTCCAAATGAGCAGCCTGGCACGTGGTAGAGCATTGCAGTGACCTCAGGGCTGTGCCCCACAGTGCTCACCTGTACTGCACCAAACATGGATTTGGAGACCTATTCCTGACCCCAGGGATGGGAACTTCTTCCCAGCATACTTAAATTGTTCAACTTTAAAATTGTGTTGCACATTTACCTCTGTTCAGGTGAGACACCTGCTCAAACAAAAACCCCCGCTGCTTCCACAACCTCACCAAGTCCATCTCACCCACATTTGGTTGTGTGTCCCAAGGTTTGGAATCCTGGAAATCCACTGAGACCTGGATGGGACACATCTCAGATCCCTACACATTCCCACAGACTCTGTCACCTGACTTGTGCCCAGGGACAGGTTTGTGACAAACCAGATGAGCTTGTCCTCACCTGAGCTCTGCTACATTCCCTGACAAGGGATGACAAGGATCATCCCTTGAGGAACCACACCTGAAGGAGGGATGTTCCTCATCCAAGGTCACCGCAGATGGGCTCTTCCCATGGTTTTGTTCATTTATTCCAGCTACATTCCTTTGTCACCAGACAATGTACAATCAGCAGGAAAGTTCCTGCCCAGCTGTCAGGGAGTAGCTCCATCCCAACAGCAGCGCTCCCAACTCTGCTTGGGGATACCCCACTGTGAGGATGTGCCCAGGTAACAGAACAGGGACACACCTGAATCCACACAGAGAACCCCAGGAGTGAGAACCTTCCCACTCCAAGCAACAGACAGAGAGCTCAAGGTTCCTGGTAATGCCAGAGAAGTCCAATTCTGCTCCAAAACATGAGGATTTACACATTGGACTTGATGAGCTTGGAGGTATTTTCCAACCTTAATGACTCTATGATTTACATTTCTGCTACCAGGTCCCAGCTCTGCAGCAAACACCACCCTCCCTGCTCCAGCTACCCACCTGGGATGGGAGTCAGGAATCACTTTCTAAGCAATCCACTCTCAAGGAACAGAACCCAACTGGAAAGCTCAGGTTGGTTGGCCAAAACCACATTTTGGTAGTGGTTTTGGTGGCTAAAAGTGCAAGGCAGGCATTTAATCCATAGTGTAGGGGATGGAATCCACCCTGTGCCAGGCCAGGACCACACTAAACATGAACCTCTTGGTTTTAGGCATCAAGAGCTCAGTGTTTTAATGACAACTTATGCTGGGCTGCAGTTGCTTGGCATTTGCTTGGCACGGGACATTTTAAGCTGAAGAGCTGACCATGCAAGTATGACAGACTGAAGAGAAACCCCTCCTGCTTAACTTCCAAGGATATCTGGATCAAAGGCCTCTTCATCCATAAAGTTTTATGAGTGTGAGCAAAGAGCAGCAGAAACACAATTTGCTGAAGTTCAACCCCAGACTCCTGCAGTTTGACACGTGACGTTGGCAGTGATGGTGGTCAGCTTTCCATGCTTCAGGCTCAAAGGTTTTGTGAGACATCTTGCTCCTATCCCTCATTCTTCCAGCAGGTTTCCATGTCCCATCATTCCTGTGATTCCCCTGGGGAATGAGATCCTCTGCCCACCATCTCCTGGCCCCATTCCTTGTGGCTGGACTCCTGGAGGCCACGGCCCTTGGTTTCGATGGGCAGGAAGCAGGAGGCCAGGGCAGCCAGCAGGCAGCAGCCACTGTAAACCAGCAGAGTCAGATAGACTGAAGATTCCAACATCACCTGCAAGAAAAAAAAAAGGCAGGGAATGGAAAACAGCACCTCAGCATGGAAATATACACACTGATGGAGAAATAGAAATTTTAATTATAATATTGGGAATAAAGTTTAACTTGAAGCTGCTGGAAAGGAGGGAGAGAGACATTTTGTAGGTCGTGCCAGGACAAGGGACAGTGGTTTTTAAACTCTCAGAGGGCAGGATGAGACTGGATTTTAAGAAGGAATTCTTCCCTGTGAGAGAGGGAGGTCCTAGCAGAGGTTGCCCAGAGAAGCTGTGGCTGCCCCATCCTTGGCAATGTCAAAGGACAGAGCTTGGAGCAATTTGGGATAGTGGAAGAAACACAGGTTCTACATCACCTTCATAGAATCATGGAATTGCTAAAGCTGGAAAAAACCTCCGAGATCATCAGTCCAAACTTCTTGTGCCTCCAGTCTCAGAGGAGAAGGGATTTACCTGTGCAATAAATGGGGTTATGAGGGCTCCCACTCTGGCCATTCCACTGCACGTTCCCAGGCCCAAAGCACGTGTGGCTGTGGGATAAACCTGTGGAAAAAAACATCATCCCATCAATCCCAGAGGGAAGTCTTCCTCCTTCCATTCCTAAATCAATGGGAATTAGTAAGTGGTGCCACAGCACATTCTGTCAGAGAATGACAATGGGATCTACAACTCCAGTCTGGGGTGAGGTCCATTGGGAACAGGTCATCAAAATGACTTTCCCACCCTGTTCTCATTCCCCTTGAATATCCCCATCACCACAACAAGCCCCTTACCTCAGGAGTGTAAACATAGGCAGCCTGAAATCCTCCTGAAATAAAAGCTCTTGCAATGAAGAGCAGCACAGTAAGAACATTTCTGTGAGAAGAAAGAGGAGAGCAGAGTTTGGAAATGTTAAGTAAAATCTACTGAATTCACAATTCACTTTTACTTCCCTCCCAAACCCTGGTGAGAAAACCCAACCCCAGCCTGAAATCTATGTCCAGCTGAGCATAACCATCCCACAGCTTTTCAAACCACCACAACCAAGAGAGCACACGGATAAATCCTTTCCTCCAGTTGTTCCCTGTGCTGGACTCACCTTCCAACGCAGAGAAAGAGCAGGAGGCTGCAAAAAGAGAAGACAAGGAAGGACAAGGCCATGGTTTTCTTGCGGCCAATGCGGTCGATGATCCACAGGGTCACCAACACACCTGTGGGAAGAGACCAGGAGAGCCTTGGCAATGGAGCAAAGAGGGGCTGCAGCAGATTTAACACAGCCTAGGTGGTTTAGATTGGAAATTTTGGCCTCTCTTTCCAATCCTTTGCTGGCCCCAGGCAGGGTTGTGGGATGGATTGCTACTGGTGTCATGTGAAAACAGGAATTCTGTGTCCCAGCTGCTGAGTCCTGCTACATGCTCCCAGATCCACAAATCCACACTTCCAGCCAGGGATTACTGAGGTGAATGCCTAAAAAACCTGCTCATGGCTCACTGGAAGAACTTCTGTTCAACTTCTGGCCACTGTTCCCTGCTGGATTTAAGGGCTCTTTGGAATGTGTATTTTCTTTCTGTTTCTGTTATTTAGATGTTTCACCAAATTATTTCTCCCCTGCTTTTTGACAGGAAATAAATCAAGCTCAGTAAATCTCACTATCAAGTCTTCCCTCCAATGCAATTTTTCCCAGATCCTTTTGATAGCTGATGCACAGCAGGAGTGGGGATTATTCCAGCATCAGTGTCACATCCAGAGATGCCCTGTCAATATTTCTCACTTCCATCCTAATGTGTGTGAGGATCAAACCAGACCCTTCAGCCACAGCACCACTCCAGGGTCCCCACTCTTTTTTTCTGGGAATCCTTCCCTAAATGACTGTTTGACAGCACACTCCTCTTAGGAATGACTGTGCATATTTCTCAGTCACACTTGCAAATTATCATTCAGTAAATGGCTTTTCCTTGAGCTTTTAGCCCTGAAACGATGATCCAGAAGAGTGAAAATATACTGATCCCTGTTTCTGGTGTTCTTTCAATCAGATTAACACTGTAAGATCCCTTCCATCTGAAGGATCAATGACTGTTTCACACTATTTGGCTTGTCCTGTGCCAGACTGTCCACTGAAATTTGCTGGAATTGCCTGAAAATCACAGGATCACAACTGAGGCTGGACACAGAGATTTAGGGAGCAAGTTCTCCATGGATTCACTGTACCCATCACTCTTTGAAAATACTTCTGGAAAGTCACTTATGGATAGAATTTCAGTGTTTCTGCCCCTTTGATGAGTTGGTTTTCCAGTGTTGCTGAGTTGGAACAGACAGAGGGGCCATTCCAGAGAAATGACAGATTTTTTTCTGGAGTGATCCCAGGGCAGGGAGAATCCACAGCTACAACAAGGAGCTCTGAGTGCTGTGGGAAGCATCAGGCCAGGCTTCCAATGCTACTGCTAGAGCCCATTCCCACAGCCTGAGCTATTCCAAGGAAAAACTGGTGCTTCTCATTGCTCCTTACCAGGGAATTCTGACAGGGTTGTCCAGAGCAGGTCAGTGTAATCTTCCTCTGTCAGGTACTCACAGGTCAGGCTGCACTTGGCTTTTACTTCCTGCCTTCTGCTGGATACTGCAGGGGAAAAAAAAAAATCATCAATATTTCATATATTTCAGGCAAACTCTTCCCTGTTTACTTTCCTGCTGGGTCTCTCACTTTTACTGCATAAATTTAGGAAGGGATGGACTGGAAGGGCTGGTATGGATTCACTGCACCCACCATCCTTTAAAATACTTCTGGAAAGTTGTTTAGGGATAGAAATTCAAGTGATTCTGCCCCTTTGATTTAATTGTTTTTCCTCTTCTGAATGCCTGATGTGCTGCTGGGATGGAATTCAGAGTCAGAGGGGCATTGAAGAGCAATGCTTGGTGATTTTGCCTAGAAACACTGAACATTTATCATGTTTTCTGTGACAGGATGTCTCAGCTCAGTGAAAATTCCACCTCCTTATCAGCTGTACAGCCTGAAATATTTTCCAGTCCAGGGCTCAGGACAGAATTAACTCAAATAATTCAGTTTCTCCCAACACAATTTGGGATCCTAACACTTCCTGCACTCTGAGAATACTGAATAATCCCATGTCCTCATAAAAATGAGGGTTTTTAAGGGCTGCATGCTCCTCTGGGGAGGCAAACCTGAGTCAGATCTCTCAGAGCTCATCACTGCTGTTCAACCCTGGAATCTGGGGCTGCTCCAACACTCTCCATCCACCTTCTATAATTTCCCAACTTCCAGGCAGTTTTCCTTAATTACAAGTGTTCTGAATGCAATCATTCCTCTCCTGGGGAATCAAACTGTTCGTGCCTCTTCTTAACTCACTCAAAGCATCTTTTTTTTCCCCCTCAAAAAAATTCTGCAACACAAAGGATGTTGATTTCCCACCATTATCTTTTTTCTCAGCAGGTTTTCCCATCTTGAGAACCCAGGAGCTCCACAGCAGCAGTTTCTCTCTCTCAGAACTAATTAGACCTGTCAAACCTGCAAACTTGTATTTATTCAATCCCTTATTTTTTATTAAGAAGAACAGATAACAGGTCTGCTTTGAAGGTTTGACATTTTGGACCCAAAACCACTGCAGGACCTCTCTGGGCAGAGATGAGGAAATATTTAAAGAAAGTAAACTTAAAACTCAGCCACATTCTTTTTCCAAACCACCAGCAGAAGGTGAACTAATAAAAGATATTCCAGCAGTTTTAATAGGACATATTTAAAAAGAAAAGATGGAGCAATACTCACTGCTGCAAACATCTCCTGCTTGGAAGAGCTCTGTAGTTAATAAAACTAACCCATAATATGAAAAAGCATTGGAAAACCTGCAAGGAAGCGAATGAGAGAGGAAGTTTCAGCTGGCCCAACTTAAAAGAAACACCACCAATCAAAAGTCCTACCTCAAAGCTATTTCAGCATTCAGAAAATTAAAGGGCAATTTGATTGGAATGATTGGGTGGTTGAATAAATTACAAATCAATACAGGTTGGGGTTTTTTTTAGTTTGGTTGGGGTTTTTTTCTGAGGAGGAAGTTGCTGTATTTGAGTAAAATCCCTTCAATAAAACCCATTTAGAGCTGTGCTGGCACTGAACCTTTAGGTTTTCTCTTACCAAATAAACCAGAGCAACAACGTGGTCCAGCGGAAATGGGGAGTGAAAAGATCTCTCATTTTGCCTCTGTCCTCCTGTTGGGAACAAGCAGAAGTTGGATGATTAGGGACAGCTAAAATGTCAAATTTCATCTTGGCTCATGAACTCAGATCTAGGAATTCTGACCTGAGCTCTTCAACAACCTCAAAGTTTGGTTTTCTTTAATTAACAGGAAAGTTAAATAACATAAAGGCCCATTTTTAAAGCTGCTTTTCATATCCAAATGAGAAATTAACTCTTCCTCAGTGGGGAAGAGGCCTAAATGATCAAACCTCATTTTTTCTGCCTAGCTGAGACATTAAAACTGAACAGAACATTGATGATTTCCTTACAAACCCCCTCAGCTTCAATTTGCCTGTGACCTGCACGTACCTGCCTGGAAACCACCAGTTTTCCCAAGGGCATTGGAGCTCCATTTTCTGTGGCAATCCTCTTCAAAGTGGCCAGAGCTTTCTCCTGGTTCCCAGATAAAACATCATACCTGGCACTTTCTGGCAGCCACTAAGGGAGCAGAGCAGGTCACACACACAGCAGAGTGTCACAACCAGCAATAAACTCTGGGATTTTCCTTGGGGGGAATCTCAGTGACTTCAGCAGATTCTCACATAACAAAGGATTACAGAACTCAGCTTGAAGAATTCCAAGGAAGAATTCCAAGAATCATCTCATCAGGCTTTAAAAATTGCAATCCCCCAAGTTCCCCAATAACTCTGAACCCTTTCCCTTCCATTCCTTTGGATTTATCCTTGAGAACTGTTGGGAATTTTTGCAGGATTTTTACATTAACCCCTCTGTGTAGGAATGGCAAAGCATCCAGGGCAGATAACAAGATGATCCTGGCATTCCAAAATTTATGGGTTTAAGTTTCTTTTAATTTAGAACCATCTTGTGAGCACCTGGATAACTGGAGGTATTCCTGAAAAACTAAGGAATAAAAAGGGCTGCTAAATCACCTGACAAGGACATTTATCTATGAGAAGACTGAGTGCTTAGCAAAGATATCACCTAATAAATAACAGAATACATCACTGAAGCTCAGGTTTAACTTATTTTGGAATCTGACCTGCACTCTGTAGATTCTATCCCTGATTTGGGAATATTTTTAAGTGGAAATTGATTCTAAAAGTGACAAAATTGAAAGAGAATTTAGGGAAATAGCAAAAGCTTTTAACAAAATGTTGATTTCACTGTGCTCAGTTGAAACAAAGTCATTAAATTGGAGAGGGTTCCAGGCCTGATTTCCAGCCCTCCATTGTCCTCCAGCAATTACAGTCACATCAACACAACACTCCCTGGAATGTTTTTCCCAGCAGCCTGTTGGAACTGCATTTTTTGGTCATTATTTCAGTTATCTCACAGAAGATACCACCAGAGAGCTCAAAACTGTCCTGATTTCCTTCAGCTGGGTCACAGAATGGGGCAGAGGAGTGGAAATTGCAGGGATTCACACGAATACTTGAGGAATACCTACAAAACACAGGCCAGCAAAGAGCAGGAGTGGGAGGGCAGAGAGGATGAGGAGCCAGCGCCAGCCGAGTGTGGGCATCACCACCACTGCCAGGAGCACTTCAAACACAGTCCCAAGGGCCCAGAACACCTGGAAGAGGGAAAACCAACAGAAAAATGAGGAATGGAGTGCTCCCAAGGCCTCTTTGGAACATTGCAGGCTGTGCTCACCAGGGATGGCTGGAGAGAGAAATTCCAGGGGGGCAAATTCTGCCTTAAAATATTCCAAGAACAACATTCTGCCCTGTGTGACTTTGACATGTTTGGATGAAGATGTGGAGCTGAATTTAGCACTGAATTTGTGGAGCTGTCAGCTCGCCAAATCCATCACTGAGATGCATTTCACCACAAAATCATGGACACCCAATGTCCCTCCTGTGCTCACTCTGAGCCCTGGGTGCAAAATAATTTGGAAAAAGGCAAATTCAACACAATTCAAAGAGTGGAGTGTGACAGGAAAACTTTCTCCTGCTTTTGGAGCTGGGCTGGTACCAGAGCTCAGGAGTGACTCAGCTCCAAAGC
Organism: Anthoscopus minutus; assembly: GCA_013399455.1. Taxonomy (NCBI): domain Eukaryota; kingdom Metazoa; phylum Chordata; class Aves; order Passeriformes; family Paridae; genus Anthoscopus; species Anthoscopus minutus. The sequence continues at coordinate 458,303 of VWYI01013666.1, forward strand.
AGGACAGGTTTGGCTGCAGCTCTGAGGGGATTTCCAGGCAGAAGGATGGAAGGGAAGTGACCACCAGAGGATTTGTCCCTCGAGGATCAGAATGCACCCACTCACCTCTATTAATAAAATGCATTTTGCTCTGGCTTTCATTGGAAGGAACTCAGCATATAAAGTTACCCTGAAAGAGGGAAGAGAAGCAAATGTCAGCACAGAGAGGGAAATGCCACAGCAGACAGAGGTTCAAACATCCCTTTTGCCTTTTAATAAAACTGCCAAACCCAGAGCAGCAATTCAAAGCTCTCCCCATCCCCAGAGCCAGCCAGGCTGTGACACACTCCCCTTCCACTCCAGAACAAAGCTTTCAACATTGCAAAAGAGGACACAATTTGCTCTTTTTGTGTGGTTTTGTGACCCCTCAGTCATCAGTTAAATGCAGATCTTGATGCTCATGTTTTCATAGCCCTGCTCTGAGCCAGAGCACCATTGAAAATACCATTTCATCTGGTATTTTCAGTGTAGTCCATCAGAATTCAACACAACTCTTGCTGGATAAATAATTTCTTCATGGCTTTCCAATTGGTTCAGAGAATTCCTATCCATCTCCTGTGCCAGGGTTCAATTCTCCAAGAGGGGAAGACTTTCATGTCACTGGTATAAAATAATTTGCATATTGTGGAATTCAAAGAGCAACCACTGAGGCTTTGTTTCATGCCTGTGCCAAGGAGTGATGGCAAAGCTTCTCCAGGAGAAATTCCTGAGGAGGAATTCAGGCAGCAGCCAGTCCAGGCTCTGTCATCTCCTTCAAACTGGTAAGGTTTGGCTTTGCTCTGTTTGCATTCCATGGATTCAGTCTGTTCCTGCCTCCAAACTCCTCAGGCTTTCTTTGAGGCTTGGGACAGAATTCCTACTAACTTAAAGAGTAGATTGATCTCTGAGGAGCTGCCCAGTTCATGGAAAGTATAAAGTTTCACACAATATTTCATTCAAGCAGAGATCTAGAGAACTCAAACCACATCTTAAAGTGTAGCTCAGGTCCCTCTGTAGTGCAGAGAAAACGGGCTGGTGAATGACCCCAAAAAAAGAAGGACATGGAATTGTTGGAGCCAGTCCAGAGGAGGAAATTAAACTCATTCCATGGAGATCCAGGCACTCACCTCCAAAATCACACAGCTTAAGGATATTAGAATGGAGCTAATTTTCCTGCTTTATCCATGTTTTCCTTTCTGTCAAATAAATCCCTGTTATAGTTAGAACAGGAAACAGACTGAGGGAGGATGGGATCCACTTGGAGATCTGGCTCTGGTTTTTCTCTCATGAAGCCAAAGAACCTCAGTGAGACAGATCCAATGATCCTGGCTGGGCTGCAACTGCAGCTCTGGATTTTTTATCTAGGAGTGACCATGGAAAAGCCACTGCCTTGGCTTGGGAAGGAATCTGTGAGCAATCAATCCAAACCAGGCTCTGCCTGCTCTAAAATAGCACCACCCGAAGGCAAAAATATCAATTATTAGTAAGGATAAAAGACTACAGAGAGAGAGAATGGCTGTACTCTTCCCTTTACATTTAGAATTAAAAGCCTAGAGCAGGGTTATTTATTGCAGATAGAAAATTGATGGATCCCTCTCCTCAGTGAAAGGAGGCACACAATGATTGAGAAATACCCTGACATTTCCTTTTCCTTCTGAGCCATCCCAGCACCTCCAGAGCTCCAGCCCTGGGCTGTGTGGGTTTCAGGGGGAGGTGGGGAAGTTCAGGCTCTGACTGAACAATAATCTGGGCTTTTATAACCAGTCAGGGCTCAGCTCTGCCTCTACATGCTGGTGTTTAGGGCATGGCCTGCCCTGCAACAAGACCTGCAACAAGGTTTGGGGTGGCTGAACAGAAACAGGACTTCAGTCTGACGTGAGAATTTTATAAGAAAGAAAGAGAAATGAGGAAGTTTGGACTTGTGCACATTTACTTACGACTGAGGCACTCCTCCAATCCCAAAGCCCACCAGGCCCCTCAGCACCAGGATCCAGCTGTAAATGGGAGCAAATCCACTGAGGATCCCATAGTAGAGTGTCCACAACACGCTGATCTTTAGGCCCTGTGTTCAGCAAGTGTTACAAATCACAAATTAACACAAATTAAAGTGTAGAACAGAGCTTCAAATGCCTTTTATTTCATAGGAGCTCAATTCTGGGTGTGCTTAATGCTGCTTTGTACACGTGGACATTTGGGAACATGGAATCCTGGAATGGTTTGGGTTGGAAGGGACCTGAAAGCTCATCCCCATTCCACCCCCTCCATGGGCAGGGACACCTCCCACTGACCCAGGGTGCTCCAACCTGGCCTTGGACACTTCCAGGGATGAGACAGCCACAGCTTCTCTGGGCACCCTGTGCCAGTTGTACTGAAATGTCCAGGCTGCAGAAATGTTGGGATATATCCCAGCTGGAGGTTCAGACTTACTGTTTTCCTCCCATACTGGTCTGAAATGTTTCCCCAGAGTGTGGAGCTGGACATCATTCCCACAAAAACCACCTGTGGAACAGCAGGAAAAAAATCTTTCCCTTAACAAGTGAAAATTCCAGTGTGACAGACACAAAACACAAACTTCCAGTGAAACCAGAACATTTCAACCCAAAACAGAGCGAGATGTGCAGGAGGTCAGAGAATGGTTTGGGTTGGAAAGGACCTTAAAGATCATCTGGTTCTCTTTGGGTTGGATCAGGGAAGCAACAAGGTCCCTCCTCAAGTCAGCTTTGCATTAAAATATCCATCAGTGACAACCCAGATAATCCCAGTCTGGCCTGGACTGGGCACACTGGTATTGTCCTGTTGTGAGTTCAGCCTGGAAATCACAGAGCTCCCCAGTTCCAAGGAAAATATTCCTGAATGAAAGGTGAGGAGCTGCTGGTTGAGATCTGCAGGACAGAGCTCTCCTCCAGCCTCAGCAGCTCTCAGGTTTGAATGGAGATAAAATTACACCTTTAAAGTTCAGAGAAGTCTGAAGTGTGAAAGGAAACACCATGAAGCCTTTTCAGAGGTGACACTCTTGTGCTGAGCTGCAAGAAGGACCCTCTGCATTCAGGGATGGGACATCCATGGGATTCAAGGACACCATTTCAACCTGCTGAGCATTCTAACCTTTTTATACAATCAAACAAAAAGCATTAAAAACTAAAGGAGAGAGGAATTCAAGGAATAAAGTCCCTGCATTCGGCAGTGGCCTATGCTGAGGGAAAGGTTCCCAAATTTGTTTTCTTATCCCAAATTTGTTTTCAATCCCATTGCAGGATTCCAGCATCACAGCACCATCCTCAGAGGTGGTGTTGTAAGATCTCTGCTTCCAAAGACCACTGGATAATCCCAGAATAATTTAGGCTGGAAAAGACCTCTGATATCATTGAGTCCAAACTCAAAAATCAACTGTTGATTCTCTCTCAGGGCTCTCAGTCTGTCATAGAGCTTAAATTGGGGAGAGAGAAAGATTTGCAAGGAAGATAATAAAAATTTACCAATTTTTTTAAACTTAATCAAATGGTTTGAATTTTAGGATGAATCTGAGTGAATTAATAGGTTTTCCTGGAAATTCCACGAAACTTCCAGCCTGAAACCTGCAAAATGCCCTCAGCTCTCACCGAATTTCGTTACTTCAATCTTTAAAAAAAAAACTTCTACAAATAGATTTTTAAAAAAACTCCTACAAACTTCCAATCTGCAAAGGCCACGAGGAGATTTAATTTTGGGGATAGAAAGCAAAATGTCTGGATAACAATGATGGCAAAACCTCAGGGAAGACAAGAGCTGTCAGGTAGTTTTCCTACCGAGGTGAGCAATGCAACCTGCCAGCTGGGTAAGCGCCACTCACAGTGCAGCTGAGGAGCAAGGATACTTAAAATCATCATTTCCATGGCATCTGCCATCTGCAGGGGAAAGAGAAAGCAAAATCAACAACTGCCTGCAAATCAGGTGGATTTGGGAGTCAGTAAGAGGCCTCGGTGACATTTCCGTGCCGTTCCCGCCTCGTGGTTGAACAAAATATTTAACATTTAACATTTAAATTCCTTTCAGATTGTCAGCACGTTTAGTAACTCTGGCAGAGAGGATCCAAACAGCTAAATCCAAACATTTTGAGGAGGTTTGGCTGGTCAGTGCCACAGGTTCAGTCACTTCCATAGTGCAAATTCCAGCTTTCAGCCCCCTCACACACAGATTCAGCCAGGACTGATTAATATCTTGTAACTTATTCCCTTCAACACTCCTGGATTTGCATAGAGCACCTAGAAACGAAACTTCACAGCTGATTTAGGATCTAAACCATGGCAGATTCCAGCTTTTCATGTGGATAAAAGCCAGTAAATACAGATCCAGGTATCAGGATCCTAAAATACACCATGGGAGGTGGAACACAGAGCTTCAGAAAGAGCAGAAAAATGGAATACCCAGAGTGATTTGTCACTGATATCAAGGTTAAAAGTGGAAGTGCTGGGTTGCTGTTCCTCTGAAACTGAGATTACAGCAATCATGACTGATAGAAACTACAGAGATGGCAGCTGATGGGAGGAATGTGGCAAAATCACTGCAGGAAACTTCAAGTTCTGCAGGAGCAGCCTGGAACCTCTTTCATGTGAAACAAAACTGAAGTGGAGAATCAAAATGGTTTTCCAAATCCTGATTTGCAAGAACTTCAGAAACAAAGAAATCCATCATTACCCCTCACAACAAGGTTGAGTGCTGCTGTCATTTTAGAATTTCCAGTGAAATTCCTGCTTTATTGCACATTTATCTGCTTGGAGAATCTCTGCCCCCCATTATCTGAAATCCCTGAGATTCTCTAAGTGATGATCATGAACTGATCCTGATGCCAGTTACTTGCCCATGCCAATCCAGTAATGACAGAGAGCTTCCACTGGAATTTCCCAAATCCAATGGCTTCCACCGCATCTTCCACCATGAAAGTATCTGGAAAGAAAACAATTCCAGTGGTTTCCTTCCTTAGAAAAGCCAGTCCTTGAGAGAGAATTTTCTGCTTTAATTACTAATTAATTGGCTAATCTGCTGAGATCTCAAATATGTAACAGAGCTACTTAGTTATTACACAATTCCTACTCAGCCAAATCTCGGTGTTCTTCCAAAGCCAAAATAATTCTAATTATTCCTAGAATATTTTAATCATGTGGAGGAAAATCAGTGTGGCACCCACAAATCCAGCCCATGTTCAGCCTCTTCCTCCTGGCAGTGACTCCTCCAGCCACTGAAATGCAGCTTTCTGTGGGGAGAAACAGCTCTGCCCCAGCCCACAGCAGTGCTGGGAGCTGCAGGGAATATTTCAGTGCAACCTCTCATTATTTAAATCAAGAATTTTTCTAAAACACACAATTTTTCAACCCTGCTTCTATTAAAAATGCTGCTGGCTGTTTCCCACCCACTGCCATGACCTCTTTAGTTTTGTTCCAGTTAAAGATGCTGAGATGTCTCAAATTCCTTTACTCAAAGGCAAAATGAAACAACCAAGAAAAGCACATTTTGATATTTGTGTTGTTTAAATCAATTTAAGTCTCACAGTTCTAATACTTGCATCAGTTTGAAAAGGACATTCCTCAGAAAAGCTTTGGCTCAGAACTGTAGGAGCCTCACAACAACACAAACAAAATCCAAGGGATAAAGCACAGCAGAGAAGTTCAGAAACAAGATTAATACCAAATATTTCACACTGTGCTAAGACAAACCCAATATTTCTCATCCCTCCTGAAGCAGTGATGCCTTCAGGCAGGAAGCAGAGGCTGAGATGGACATTCCTGTTGTCCTCTAAGAAAAGAGGAGCCAGGAACTCTGCAGATTCATCTCAGCCTTGAAGGAGAGCCAGGTGTAGCTGCTCCAGGAGATCCGAGCAGCTCCCGAGGGAATTCAGGCAAATTCCAGTGTGGAACAGGGGGTGGCAGCTGGATCCACAACTCCCTAACAGGAGTATCCAGCACTAGGGACACAACAAGGAACACAGAGAGCATCCCACAGGGAATGGGCTGACCCAACCACGATTTTCAGCTCTAACAGAATTTCTCTGAGTTATTCTTTTCATCTGGGGATCCTTAACTTCTCCAAACCCCCCTGCACCCAGCCTGACCAGGATGAAGAGATCCCACCTTTCTCCACAACCTTCTCCTTGCAGGAAAACAAGAGCTCTGCTCACCATCCGTGGGGTTGGCGAATTCCTTGGGCACTGCAGCTCCATCCCCCAGCTCCACGGGCTCCAGCTCTGTCCTCACCCCCTCGATCTGCACCTCGTGCTCTCCCGAAATTCCATCCTCCTCCGACCTCGAGCTCTCCCCCGTGCGGCGGAACTTCACCACCCTGAAACCACAGAAACTTGGGATGGATCCTTCCAGGAGTATTTTCCAGCTGGGAGCTGGGCTTGGTTGAGCCTTGAAGCCCTGTTCCATCAAGGTTTCTCCTCATTCCCTGGCTCCATTCTCCACTGGGAATGCTGGGATTTGTGTTTGGATCTGGGTTCAGGTATCCTACATTGGGATGGGATATAATCCTTGGGCCTGGACACAGAGGTTGTTATTGTGCTATCCACAAAGTTATAAAACCACAGAGGTCATAAAAATAAGATGGAATGATGCATATTTAATGACATCCATGTTTTGTATGCCTGGATTTAATTGGAATTAGGCATTGCTGTGTCATTGAATTTTGAGGGTTTTGTCCTGGCAGGAAGAGCTCAAATTCCATTTTCTGAGTTGTTTTTGTGATTAGAAGTGAAAATCCTGAAATGCACCAGAATTGGAAATATTATTTAGGGAAATACAAGTACTGAGCTCATTCAGGGAATGGATGGATTTTTTTTTTCCCCATCAGAATCCTGATTCTGTGACTCTGCTTTCATTCTGTTTAAGACAGAATTATTTAGCATCTTTCATTAGCGGAATATCTGTATTCTAAGACCAAAATTTTCTAAATTGACATAGCTTTGATGTTTTGGTCAGAGGGATTTGCTCCCTTCCCACAGAGAAGGTTCTTTTCCCATTTATGAAGTTTTCTGTGGCCAAAGATTTGGGAACAGATCCCTCAAAGTCCCTTCACTTTATCTGCAACACAGATGAATGTTTTCCCCTTGGAAAGTGAAAATCCTTTGGATTTAAGTGAAATAGTTTTGGAAATAGATTAAATTATCACAGAATCACAGGGAGAGGCCTTAAAGATCATTCCAGCTTTAAAGGTGATAGATCCTATAAAATCTGAGAATCACAAATCCAGGCAGGGATTGCCACATTCCTCAGCACAGAAAATAAAATTATAGATGTATAATTTAGGGATATATGAAACAAATTATATATATATATATGAAGGAATAAAACTCCATAGGGGTAATTTCTGTTCCATAGTTGCCAATTTTTTCACATCTGGGACACCTCAGGGAGCTGCTGCATTTATTTGCAAAATCTCACAGCACCAAAACACCTGCACTGGAAGGTACTTTGGAATGTGTTCCCAGGTTTTGTTCTTAAAAATGGGGGGGGGGAAAAGCTTGATCAAATAACCTCTGATTCTTTTCCCTGACAAAGGCATCCTAACTGAGGATTGGAAAAGAGCTGGAGTTCATGCACAACTTATCAGGAATGTTACGGGACAGGGTGCTCTGTCATTGACACGAGCTCATGAATATTTAACACCAACTTGAAACATTCGTTCCCTGCCTTGCAGAGCCCATGATTTATAAATAGGAATATGTTGCAAAACATCTGAGAATGGAGCATTAGGAGAAACGGGGCTGGTTTTAAAGCGAGCATGTGGAATTGAGGAAAAAGGAAGGAATTCCTGGGATTAAAGGCACCAAAGATTTTAGCAGGTTTGGGGTTGGTTTGTTTTGGGGTTTGGGTTTTTGGTTTTTTGGGGTTTTTTTTACAGATTCAGCAACCACATCGCAGAGGCAGAGAGTTCCTGGCAAAAATCAGCATTTTCCTTGTGCAGCAGCGTTTGGTTTCCAGAAACGCTGGGAATGCCGATGGTCCCCCCAAACCCACCCAGGCAGAGCAGGTTCTGCTCTGCGATTCGGAAGAGTCTTCCCAGCACAACGTTATTTACAGATAAACCCCCCTGCAAAGGTGATCTCAGAAATCTCCTGGAGCTTCCACGATTTTATCCCAACCCCTGCTGATTTTTTACCATCATCAAATCCACGCCGAAAAAAAAAAACAACCAACAACGAAGAAAAAAAAACCAAACCCAAAAAAAACCCGCAAACAACAACAAAAAAAAAAACCCCAAACGAGATGAGTGAATTTATGTAACAAACAGCTCCTGCATCCCTCGGGATGCTGCACCCGGGAAGCTCCACCGGGAAAATGGCCTTGCTTCCCGGGGCCTGAGCCGCTTCCCGGCAGAATTCCCTGGCTCCCGCCGGGATTCCCGCGGCCGGAGGGGCAGGAGCCCCCCCGGCGCTACTCACGGCAGCTGCTTCAGCTGGAACAAATCCTCCTCCATGGCCGGGCGGCGGCTGCGCTCATCGCTCCCGCATGGCGGGCTCGGGATGCGGGATGGAGCGGCTGGAGAGGCTGGAAGGGCTGGAGAGGTTGGACAGCTCCGCAGGAACCGCCGGCCCGAGCGCACCCGCTCGGCTCGCCTGGGCTCAGCCCGGCACGGCACAGCTCGGCTCGGCTCAGCCTGGCACGGCACAGCTCAGCTCGGCATGGTTTGGCTCAGCCGGGCTCGGTTTGGCTCGGCTCAGCTCATTTTGGCACAGCTCAGATCAGCTCGGTTTAGCTCGGCTGGGCTGGGCTCGGCACAGATTGGCTCGGATCAGTTCACCCGGACTGACTTAGCTGAAGCTCAGTGGGGTTTGGCACGGTTGGGCTGGGTCTTGGCACGGCTGGGCTCACCTGGACTCAGCTCAGCACGGTTCGGCTCGGAGCGTTTGGCTGAGCTCGGTTTGGCTGAGCTCGACTCAGCTGGGACTGGCTCAGCCACGCTTCCCCCATTGCCCCGAACGGGGCCGCCCTGAGGGGCCGCAGCTGGATAAGGGGGCTTGGATCGGGCCGCGGAATGGCTGCACCGGGAAAATCCCCCGAGCACTGCCGAGGCCACTACGGGCCGTGTCCCCACCGAGCGTCACATCCACCGGGCCGCGGAATCCCCGGGCCGGGACCCGGCCCTGCCCCGGCAGCGGTGCCAGGGCCGTACAACCTCTCCAGGAGGATTTGCCCTCAATATCCCAACTAACCCGCCACTGCAGCGGGCGGGACTGGAATGTGCCACTGTATTCGCGGAGCTCTGAGCCACGGCCGCGGGCCGGCGACACCTCGGGCGGGCTGTGAGGGTCGGGCAGCGCGGGGATTCATCCCGTCACACCGGGACCGCCCTATGACCCCCAGGGCTTTCCACAACAGCCGGTATCACACCCGGAATAGGCGCGTCACCGCCGCTACAGGCCGCTCACACCGGTACGGGCCCGCCCCCGGTACCGCCCCGGTACCGCCCCCGGNCTGAGGGGAGGGCGGGCAGGGGCGCTCGGGTTGCTCGGGGGCGAACGCTCGGCCGAGCGCTTCCTTTCTTCCTTTCCCTTCTCCCCTCACTTTCTTCATTTCTCTTTTTCCCCTTCCCTTTTCATCTTCCCTTCCTTTCTCCCTTTTCCTTTCTTTCTTCCCTGCCCTTTTCCCTCCCTCCCCACATCCCCCTTCCCTTTTACCCCCTTCGCGCTGCCGTTCGCCGGGGAAGGCCCGGGACCTGTGGGCTTTCCCGGTTGCCGCAGCTCCTGACCCTATTCCCGCTTTTCCCGTGGCAGGCACCGAACCATGCGGAGCTGGGGGGTGCTGGGGGGCGCGGCGGCGGCGCTGGCGGCCGGGATTTACGTCCTGTGGGGCCCCATCACCGGCAGGAAACGGCGCCGGAGAGGTACCGGAGGGGCTGGGGCTGCCAGCACCGGGAACAACCCCGGCATGGGCTTTATCCAACCCCAGCATGAGCTTTATCCCGTTTTTCCAGCTGGCTAAACGTTGCGAAAGCACCTATTGGTATTTCCCGCTGCCAGCGGGCAGGGCTGGGTGGGATTTTGGGAAGGAATTCTTTGCCGGGAGGGTGGGAAGCTCTGGCACAGATTCTCGGGAACTGCCCCATCCTTGAAAGTGTCCAAATTAAGGTTGGACGGGGCTTGGAGCAGCCTGGGATGGTGGAAGGTGTCCCTGCCCATGACAGGGATGATCTCCAAGATCCCTTCCAAACTGTTCTGGGATTCTGTGAAAAACCAAAAAGCAACTGAAATGCCAAAACCTGAAAGCTGAACTCCATTTAAACTGGAAGAACTTGGTTTTTTTCTGTAATTACACCGCCTTATACAGGATTCCTACTGAAAACCAGGATGCTTCCCCTGGATTTTGTGGTGTAAACTCTTGCAATTTTCTTTGCAGGGCTTGTCCCAGGCCTCCTGAACCTGGGCAACACATGTTTCATGAATTCCCTGCTTCAGGGCTTGTCCTCCTGCCCCTCCTTCATCAGGTGGCTGGAGGAGTTCACAGCACAGTACAGGACAGAGGAGGAAAAATCCCAGGAAAATCCTCAATACATGTCTGTGACTTTGCTGCAGCTCCTGAGAGGTACTGAGATATTTTCCTGTTGTGGCAAACCAAGGATAAAATATTGGAGGAGAAATGTTCTCATTTTTAGCCTCTGTTCCCAAAGAAAACAGCTCGAGTTGTTTCTATTCCCTTTTTTATTTCCCTTTGTAATTTTCAACCCCTTGGCCAAAGCTCAACCACCTTTCACAGAAGGGTTCAATTCCACTGAATTAATGAAATCCAGAATTCTATTAAAAAAATTAGCAAATAATTTAATGGGTTTTTTTAGTTTGTTGTTTCTGTTTATTTTTTGGGGTTTTTATTTTTTCCCCCAAGCTTACCAAAAATCTGGGACTATTCAACCACACTTTGCAGGTTTTGGATAAAATTATTAAAGATTTTAAGCTCAAGGTGATTAATTTCTGGGCTAAATTCATCTCTGACACCCTCAAGCTTCCCTCAGAGGGCTATTTTTAAAGGAAATCCCTTGGGATGTTCCTGTGGAGGTGGTGTGAGACTGGTGGTGCCTTAACCCTGTCAGACACTGATTTTTTTACCCATTTTTGGCTCCTCCTGACACTCCTGCATTCCCTTCTTCAGCTTTATCCTGTCAGGAGGTGACAGAGGACGATGTCCTGGATGCCAGCTGCCTGCTGGAGGTGCTGAGGATGAACAGGTGGCAAATTTCCTCCTTTGAGGAGCAGGTGAGTACAGGAATCTGGGAAAATCCCTGCTGTTCCCCCTTGGACTGGGATCCCCCAGAGCTGGAGCTGTGAGATCTGAATCTTGCTTCCAAAAAAACATCCACAGGTTGGGAATGGGGCTTTCAGTGTGCTGGGATATTCCTAAGGGATTTCTTGGCTGCTTCCAAACCTTGTCATTACCAACAGGGCCAGGAATTTTAAACCAGAACAGATCCAGCCCTGATTTCCCTATGGATAATGGATCTGTGCTCTGCTCCCAGGGATGGACTCCAGATTTCCAGTCTTTTCAGTCATCCTAATGATTTGCAATTCTTGTCAGTATTTCTAATGAACTCCATCAATTATCCGACTCCTAAAATATATTCCTGATTTCCAAGGATGGATTTCAGTTATGCTTCCCTCAAAATTGAGGAAAACAGAGATTTGGGAATTCATTTGGGAGTATTTTTTTTCCCCCAAGTGTTTCAATTCCTTGTGAGTTAATATGGCCTAGAATGTCTTTAGTACCTTGTGCTTCTAAGAGGCTTTTGGGCACAACAAAATATATTCAATATTAACACAAAGATTATTATAGTTATAATACATATATTTAATATAGTTATTTATATATTTTGTTGTATATTATATTTATACTTATTATGTATGTATAATGTCAATAAATAATTATGAGTATAAATATGGGTACAAAACCAAATATAAGTATAAATATAAAAATATAAATCCGGGCTCTGAGCTGTAATTTTTCCTTAATTTCCTGTGGAATTCCAGCCCTCCTGGAGTGGTTTTTTGATGTTTCTTGGTTCTGACTCCATTTTCAGGATGCCCATGAGCTGTTCCATGTCCTGACCTCTTCCCTGGAGGATGAACGGGATCGGCAGCCCCGTGTGACCCATCTGTTTGATGTGCATTCCCTGGAGGTGATCCCACTTATTTCTTAGCAGAAATTCCTGGAATCTGCCCAGATTCCCAAGTAGGAAATGTCTGTTTAGGATAGTTTGAGTCTGTTCCCAAAGCTGTTCTTTAATCATTTGATAGGAACTCATCAGTAAGTCAAATTTAAAGAATTCTTGGGTTTTGAGAAGAAAATATCTTTGAATTTTAAGTGTTCCTCCTTTCCTGAGGGTTTTTGTGTCCCTAAATCCATGGGATGTAGGGATTTAAATTAGTCCCTCCAGGCACTTACTCTGATCTGTAATTCCCACCTGAAAATGGTTGAAAATTGTAAAAAGGGCATTTCTGCAAGAATTTGATGGAGATAAAATTGATCTGATCCTCCAGCTTGCTGGTAAACATGCAGATGGAAAATATCTAGTTTTGCCTAAAATACAGACCAAAAAAAAGACAAAAATCTCCTATTTTAGTGTTCTGAGGCAGAGAGTTCTGCAGATTAATGATTCCTTTTACAAGCAATTGTCAATTATAAATTTGTTTTGCACCAGGTTTTTTTTGTTCTTCAAATATAAATAGCCACTGAGATTCCCACAGTTTTTCTAATGCCAGAAAAGCTAATTAGGGATGAAATAGGAACACACTTAATACTTTATGTATTCAATTTCTAAATCTTTTCTACGTTGCTGAGGCAGGGTTAATGAAATGTTTTTATCTCCCTCTGTAGGAACCAGAAATAACCCAAAAGCAAATAAGCTGCAGGACAAGAGGTAAGATTTTATCCCTTCTGGATATTCTGAATATTCATGGGGTAGTTTCGTTTATTAAGGGAATAATTTTAATTTATCTTTGTACTGAGCTGAAATAGAAATCAAAAATATAAATAAGCCTCCATTAATTATTAATCCCTGTGACAAAAATGTGCTTTAGAGGCGTTAATTTTGTTACTGCAGGACAAAAGTGTGGGATTGGAGTGATGAAAGTGGATGGATGGAAAAATCCAAGGGCAATTTTTGTGTTGCAGGATCTCTTCCCCCTGTATCCCACCACTGGAAATCTCAGCACCCTTTCCATGGAAGGCTGACCAGCAACATGGTCTGCAAACACTGTGAGCACCAGGTGTGGAAATAGATAATATTTTATATTATTATTGATATCTGTGTCATGTGAGAAGGGATTTCTGACACTCAGAGTGCATCCTGGAACCATCATCCCTTGGTGATGAACAAGGATTTATCTCTAAACAGACTAAAACAAAATTCGTGGGATTCACCTTGTGAGGGTAACAGCTGCCTCATCAAACAGAATATTGGATGTTTTATTCCATTCTAGAATTAACAATTAATTAGTTAATATTATTACCTGAAAATCCACTCACATGGGTGAGTTTAGGACTTGCTGCTTATTCAACACATTTTGAACTTTAAAGTAAGGAGATGAAGCTAATCTGGATCAAGGGGAAAAAAATACAGAAAATAAACCTCATTTTAGCCCAAACCAAGAGAACATTTGTATTTTATTTCCCAAAAAACTTGCAAACAAATTGGAGTGAGCAGGAAAAGGCCGAGCAGAACATTCCTGGTGTTTCCTGGCACAACTGGCAAACTGAGGGGTTTGGATCCTGTTCCACCAGGGAATTATGGACAGCACAGGCTCATTTTGGGGGAATTGGGTTGGATTTTTTTGGGGACTGACATAAATCCTGGCTCTGGGATGTTCTCTTGCAGAGCCCTGTGAGGTTTGACACCTTCGACAGCCTCTCCCTGAGCATTCCAGCAGCTGTGTGGGTGCGTATCCCACTGCTCCCTGATCCATCCTGCCCTTCCCAGGCCCTTTCTCAGGTGCACAGGACATTCAGAGCTACTTTAGAGCTTGATTTTCCTGCTCTTCTCTAATCCTGTGCTGCTGCAGGACCTTCTCCCTAATGGGTGGTGCGAGGTTCCAAGGAGCCCAACAAACAGAACTTGGTGACACCACCAGAGCTTTCTGTTTCTCCTGGTGTGGAGGATTTGGTCTTTTCTGTGGAATTTGAAAAGCCCAGATCATATCCCAAGGGATAAGGGGAATGAGGAATTAATAAGGAGCCCCAGAAGGGCTGCTTCCCATCCTGGGAAGGTGACCTTCAGTTGGGATTCCCCTGGCAGGTCACACCTTACCCCATCCAGGCTTTTCCAGCAGGTGATTTCAGCTGGGAATTTTTTCCATTTCTTTCTGCCTCTGAAAAACTTAGAATGACAAAACATTGTGGATTTTTTGGGGCAACATCTGCAGGATGTTTTTGGATTGTAAGAGTTTGTCATTTCACGTCTGCTAGTGATTTCTTGCCACTGCTGCTTGTGCTTGTGGAAATTGTGATTCCTACTTGCAGAGTGCCCTCTTGGAGAGCCAGGATTGGGATCTGGACACATCTTCTGCTCTTTGTGTTCTGTTTTACCCAATCTTTGGCAGGGCAGGATATGAGGAAGGAGGCCTGAATTCTGTTAAAAGCTATATTTCTCCTATGGAGAGGGCCAGAGATCATGAAGGGAGTCCTAAAGTGCTGGAATGAGAGACAAATAGGAACAGGACAGGAATCTGTGGTTTAAAACCCCACTGAAGAGCTCACACAGGGAATCTCTGCTGTTGTTATCAAAAGGCTGCAAAGTTTTCCAAGTTTAATCCAGGCTAAAGGAGAATCCCCACAGTTCAATGATCACCCAAAGCCATTTAGTCACTTCTTTCATGAAATAAATCTGCAGTTCTTTAGTTACTCTATGGAAGAAATTATTTAAAATCCTTTCCCAAAATCCAGTGGAATGCACCTTAAAATTCCTGCAAATAATTCTGGCTTTTCTTGGCACTCAGGGTCGTCCCATGACATTGGACCACTGCCTCCATCACTTCATCTCCTCTGAGTCTGTGAAGGATGTTGTGTGTGACAACTGCACCAAAGTAGGTCCCTTTGATTCCTGTCCCTTTGATTCCTGTCCCTTTGATTCCTGTCCCTTTGATTCCTGTCATCTCCCTGCTCAGTTTTGAGCCTGCTGACACAACAATCCTGGCTTCACTTCCCACCTCCTTTTTCTTCTGGACTTGGGGAAAGCCTCTGGGATTTCAGATATTGAACAAGTAGTCCTTAACCTCACAGAATATTTGAGGCTTTACTTACTATTGCTGTAACAAAATGTACAAATATTTTATTCTGTAGTTGCCAGGTATCGCCAGGGATAATTTTTTTGCTCTGGTATTGTTTAAAAATCAACAGAAGAGGCAAATGAGTGCAGTTCTGAGTGAATGGAGTTCTCTAAATGCTAATTTCTGCTTGATTTTGGTTTAGAATTTTGATCCTTTAGGATGCTTTATAAATTCTTAAGAGCATTCCTAGGTATGATTAATGCACTGAGCATAAACCAGACAATTAATTGCTCCTGTCTTCAGGTGCCTTTGTTTTTTCCCCATTTTCATTCCAGATCCAGGCAGAAAGAATTCTGAATGGACAGAGCATAGAAAACCAGAGAACAACGTTTGTTAAGCAGTTAAAGTTAGGAAAGGTGAGGCAAAAAATCCCCTCCAAATTTCCTAAATTTTGTCACACTGTAACTCTTTGAGCTGGTTGTGTCCATTTCTTGCTATTAGACCACAAATGTTTTACTTTTCAAAGTAAGCTCACCTGACAGATAATCTGTGGGCATTGAGGCCTCAACTCAGCAAAATATCAAACATTGAACACTTAAAGCATGTGAATATTCTCCTGTTACTTAGCAAAACACTTAAATGTGAGTTTGGCTCAGTGTCGTTTCTTAGATTTTACATTAATTCTTTGGGGAGCAAATTGATTTGTATTTGCAGTGTTTGTAGCATCTTTAGCAATTCCACATTTCAGAGGAATTAAGGTATTCTGAATACAGCTGGTGAGTAAACATCAGATGTGATTTCTATGGGAAAACTTTTTTTTTTGCTCTGTAATCTTGTCATGCAAAGGCCAACAGGGCACTGGTGTGTAATTAGGAGCTTCATATAATGATAATAATGATAATAATTATAATAATTATAATAATAGTAATATGTGCTTCTTGCAACAACAATAATTTTGAATTTCATCTCTTTATAACACAATGTTTTTTGTTTTCCCCTGTGCAAAGCCATGAATTATTTGGGATTTAGGAGATATCAGGAATCTCACAAAAATTATTGTCACGTTTTAGGGACACTTGCTACTGAGCTTACACAGAGATAAGGGAATTGCATTTCTTTATTCCCTGGACTTACCCCCTGTTTCTTTCTATGAAAAATGTGGATTCTCCTTTCCTGAACTCATTCCTGAAGCTGCCCCAGTGTTTGTGCATCCACCTGCAAAGGCTGAGCTGGTCAAACCAAGGCACTCCCCTGAAGAGACATGAACATGTCCAGTTCAACGAGTTCCTGGTCATGGACATCTACAAATATCGGGTTCCTGGTCCCAAATCCAGCCAGGAGCAGCTCAGCCAGAAGAACTCTGAGGAGACAACCCCTGGAATAAAGGATGGGAGAGCAGGGAAACCTTCAGGTACCTCCTTTGCCAATAAAATAGTTCAGCTCTTTCTGCATTTCAGGGATCTAACATTCTCTGCAGGATCAAGCCACGAGCAGCATCTTGATGTGGGACTCTGCAAAGAGGACAGAAATCCCTTTGCTGTTCTCAAATTTACAGTTCAGTTTGGATGATTTCATTTTGATCCTACTAAATACATATTTTAAAAAATAAATTACAAAGCACAGCACAGAATTCACATATTTTATGTCCAAAAGTGTGTTGAACTTGAGATGTCCGAGCGTTTTTCTTGTTAGGGATTTCAGGACAAGCAGAGAAGGAATGCTGGGAATGGTCAATTCTTCAAAATCAGTTGGAAAATTCAGCTGTAGGAGGTCTGTCCTTAGGCAGCTCAGTATTCCTTTAGCTGGGATTTTGACACATGGGCATTTCCACATTTGTCAAGTAAAACAAATTTGAATAAAATATCCGTTGTCCTTGAATATTAAAGTCAATCAAATACCTTTATCTCCCATGATGAAAGGCACTGCAGGAGCAGGGGTGCTGTTCTTAGCAACAGCATTAACCTTAAATCCCTGAATTTCTCCTTCCTCTGGCAGATGCAGAACAACCAGCTGGTACCAAACCTCTCTTCATGAATGGTGCCTCCTCTTCCTCCTCCACTTCCTCATTTTTAATGTCCCCAGGAACTTTCCCTCTTGCTGCATTCTCTGAGTGCAGGTAAGTTAAGAGATTTTTACCCTCTCTCTTCATTTCTGTCCTTCAAATTGTCTCCCTTCTGTCCTTGTCCTGAGGCTGCCCAGTCACAAACATCACCTTTGTCCCAGCTCCTTTGCTTGTCTCTTGGTTGAGTTTTAGTCCTTTAGAAAGGCAGTAGGGCAAGTCATAAGCAAAACTCAAAATCTCCTTCCTCTGGCTCATGGTGCAGTAAATCCAAATTTATTTTTACTCCAAAAGAATTATGGCTTCTGAACAGCCATAATCTCATTGCTGCTGGTTTCCACTAGCCTTTCTTCCTTCATTTTCAAAAGGTTGTAAGAAATCCATAGGTTTGTTTGCTTTTTTTTCTCAGACATTTTTGATTTCAGTTGCACCTGCCATGATTTCACTTGGTAAATCACCCTTGGGGCTTCTGCTGATAATCCTTTACCATAGAATTCCAGAATGGTTTGGGTCAGTAGGGAACTTAGGGACTGGCCAGTGCAGTCCCCTTCCCATGGGCAGGGACACCTTCCACTAGGCCAGGTCACTCCAAACCCCATCCAGCCTGTCCTTGAGTACTTCCAGGGATGGAGCAGCAGCTTTGAATCCCATAATCCCAGAAAGGTTTGGGTTGAAAAGAGACCTGGAGATCATCCAGCCCCTGCCACGGGCAGGGACACCTTCCCCTATCCCAGGTTGCTCCAAACCCCATCCAACCTGGCCTTGGACACTTCCAGGGATGGAGCAGCAAGAAAAAGCAGTTTGGATCACAGAATGGTGTGGTTGGACAGAAACTTGGGAGACCATCCCACCCCACCACTCACCACAGACAAGGACACCTACCACTAGATCAAAAAACATTCCCCACACCTCCACTGCAATTCCCCTGGGGGAAATCCCCCATCCCAACCCCTCACCATACAATGCACCAACCTCTCCAGCTGCTCCAGGCAGGAATGGTGACTGCTGTGCTGTGCTGTGTGCGTGTGTGCCAGGCTGATCCATGTCCCCACAGGGCCCCTGTGTACCTGTACCGCCTGATGGCCGTGGTGGTGCACCATGGGGACATGCACTCGGGACACTTCGTCACCTTCCGGCGCGCGCCGGGCGCCCGGGGCAGCCAGTGGCTCTGGATCTCGGATGAGTCCGTGCGCAGGGCCAGCCTGCACGAGGTGCTGGCTGCCAGTGCCTACCTGCTGTTCTATGAGCGTGTGCACAGCTGGGCCCAGCCCCAGAGCCCTGCCCAGCACTGAACTGGGAGTGCTGGGATCATCCAGTTTATGCAAAGCTCCCCCTCTCCAGGCTCCTTTCCCTGTGGGAACGGCTGGGAGTTGTGGTTTGTACCCAAATCCTGCTGTTGCGGCTGGGTGTGTGTTGAGAAGTGTTTTCCTGCCTTGTCCTAAGGCTCTGTTTCATGTCCTGACATGGCACTTATTCCCAGGGAGATGCTTTATCCCACACATTTCATTTCCCAAGGGGGAGCCCTGGAAAGGGTTGATTTCAAGCTGCTGTTGAAGAGCCCATCCCAATCCCTCCCCTTGCACCTCTCCATTATGCACCAGCCCCTCCAGGTTCCCTTCCCTGTGGCAATGGCTGGGAATTGTGTTTTGTACCAAAATTCCCAGAGCTGTTCTGACATCCAGCCCCAAGTGTGTGTTGAGAAGCCTTTGCCTGTCAGGCAGGGATTTTATCCCAAGGCTCTATTCCCAGTGTTTTCCTGGGAGGGGGGCAATGGGAAGCTGCTGTTGGCAATGATTTAAGACACAAAGTGCCTTGAGCTTCCCTGAACAGCTGCATTGCCACTGGCCCAGCCCTCTGCATGCCCACTGTGTCCTGGGAATGCCTCACAACCTCGGGGTGAACTCATGGAATCACATTTCTCCTGACCTATCAAGTAAAGGCATCTCCACAAATGGCCCCCATCCAAAAGATTTCCCTGTTCACATGATTTTCCTCCCACTTTCCTTCTTTATGAAGTCCTTCTCCTGATTTAAATTGCTTTGTCCAGGAGATAATTTTGTATCTATTAAGAGCTGAAACCTTAATTTATTGCTCCATACCTTTGGAATATAGCTGGAATCAGCACATGGAAGTTTTTGCTAGTGCTCAGTGTTGTCATTTCCTTCAGCACTGTTGAATCCAGTTGTTTTGTAGCATCAACTACAACTTTTAATGCTGTGATTTCCAAGCTGCTGTAACTGTTCTAGACTTGCCCTTCCCATTTTGTTGCTGGAATCTGCTATTCCCAGAGTTGGGCTCCATGCTCCTGGCTTGCAGCTGAGCTGTAAAGCAGCCCCTGGCCTTGTTAAATGGAATATAAACAACAGGGCCAGGACTGGTGGGCACTTTTTGGTCTCATGAAGATATGTGGGAGTCCTGCATCAGCTCCAGGCTGCCCTGTAAATAGAAATAAGGGGAGTTCTGCTGCTCTGGATTGTTTGATGTGCAAAAAAAAAAAAAAATCCCAAAGCACAGAGGGAGAAGTGGCAAAAATCTTCCTTTAAAAACCTGCTTTTAAATGACCAGGAATAAAATGTGTAGGTTGTTTTTAGCTCTTTTCTGTCCTTGTAAGCTTGGAGGAGAAAAAAAATCCCTCATCAGACAAGCTTTTTTTCAGTGTGAAGTTTTCAAATAACAACTGTCTTAAATAGTTTTTTTAGGGCAACTTTGTACCTCATGAATTCATAGTGCTGCCCAAAGCTCGGGGGTGTTCACACTTCCTCAGGAGAGGCTCCAAACCAGCCAAAGCAGAAGTGGTAAACTGGGTGGATATGCAAAATTATTTACACAACTCATCATTCCAGAGTCTGGAGCACAATTCCTGGCCCAGGTAAAGCTCATAGTACATAAATATTGATAAATAACACTGCTGGGCTGGGTTCTGGCTGTGCTGCATGAGCAGTAGTTTGGTTTTAACCTGTTTTAAGTTAGAGAAAACTAGAAAACTACAAAAAAAAAAAAATACAACCTTGAAGGATGAAAAATGCCAAAAATTTGCTCTGGCCATTGAAGGGAGAGCTGACAGAGCTGAAGGAGCCAGCCTTCCCTACTGGGAGCCATCTAAAACCATCACCCCAACATCTCCCTCCAGCAGAGCTGCCCCTGCACCTCAGAACTGAAACCACTTCCAGTGCCAGCAGTGGCTGTCCTGCAATATCCACGCTCAGTGCTCTGCTTGGGGGTTTTCCCTGGATTTGGGAGTTCAGCTGAGCAGCCCCATGGCTCAGTTGTGCTGGAGGAGGGGCAGAGGACACGCACACTGTGGACTGAAAGCTGAAATGTGGCACAAAGTCACCTCTTCCTGCACAGCCAGCATGTTTTCTTTTGCCAAGAGCTGTTTACCTGGGCTGTGGATTGACTCTGGATCTCCCTCAAGGGCTATCAAGGGCAGGGTTGAGCCTTTTTTTCTGGCTTTGCCTGGTGGGGAGGAGTGGATGGGCTTGGCTTAACCCTCAGGTGAGGAAGGGAGCAAAGCCCAGCACTTCAGTCCTGGCCCTGAGCTGTGCCAGATCCACCCAGCCCTCTGTGAGCTGGGGAACCTGTGCAGGGCTTTGGGAGCTCATCCTTCCCTTTGGAGGTCACTGGGATCTGTCTTTCCAGCCAGCCACACCTGTGGAGATCACTGGAATTTGTGCAGGTGTTTGGGAGCCAGCCCTCCCCTTTGGGGGTCACTGGGATCTGTCTTTCCAGAGGTCACAGAGCTCTGTGTTTTCCAGCCAAACCTCCCATCTGGAGGTCAACTGGGATCTGTTTTCCAGCCAAACCTCCCCTCTGGGAGGGCTCTGTGCAGCCACAAGGCTCAAATGCTGGTACTTGTCCCTCCCAAGCTGCCATGGTGGAGAAGATGTTAATAAATTGTAAAGAATTAAGAGCTCCAAGATGACATTTCTGTGTTGGGATTATTCTTGTCTTATTTTGTGTGTTAATTTAAAAATGTCTGTTCTAGTCCAAGCACTGCACTGCTGTTGGAAGTTGCTTTTTTTCCACTTCAGGGTATTTTTGTACAGTAGCAATAAAAGAATAAAACTTGGTAGAAAACTCAAGTCTTGGAATGTCTTGAAACAAAATACCAAACTGGGGGCCAAAGGGGTTGAAACAACACTTCACCTGGATAAAAGAAGGATTTTCTGCAGGAGCTCTTCAAGCTCCACAGAGGATCTGAGTGGCAGGGGGTGGGAAGTACCAACTCCCAGCTGTCTGCACAGGCCTTAATTCCACAGGAATAATGGATCCACCACTGAAGGTTAGAGCCCAGCACTAATTCCAGTGGCTGTAGCCAGGTTACACAGGATTTGGTTGCCATTCTCACCCAGAACTTATCAATCCTTGAATACCTCAAGATCTCTTGGGGACAGGACAGAATTCCCTTATTTTCAGCAGGATTTCCTGTGGGTGTGTAAGGGGATGGCTTTCAGGGAGTCAGGATGGGAAACCTAGGGATAATTATTTAGGAAAACAAACTCTTGAGTAACAGCCTTCCAGTGGGAATGGGACAACCCAGTTCTTCCCCACAAGGGCTTTTTTTTGCCACCTGGTTTTTGTACAAAGGACCTGAGGGAGGAAAAATCTTGTGCTTCCTCCTGTAAGAGCAGCCTCCTCCAGGGGCAGAGGAATTCAAGCAGACAGGAGTTGCAGTGACTCAAACATTCACCCAGCCACACTGCACTCCCTGTCCCCACAGCTCAGCACTCCCCTTCTCCATGTCAGGCTCATTTTTGCTTTATTTTAATTAAAAAAACCCAAGCAAACCAGAGCTCACTGACAAAAATCACCTGTAGAGTATCAGCTTTAAAGGATCACAGCTCGTGGCTCACAGTGTTTATAAACTGCTGCCCCCAGGCTATGGAGTATTTTCATCTTCTTGGAACACTGCTTAGATAAAGATCAGCTGAGAACAAACGTCTTCCTGAGCAAAACAAAGTTAGCAATCAGCAAAATTAGGGATCAGCAGGACCAGAGCAACATTTCCCAGAGGAAAAAAAAACCCTTGCCATTGAGGTCAGTGCTTACAGGCTTTAGCAGCACAATTACCAAACCTCTTGTGTCCATTTGCTCCTCCAGTCCCTTGGATCACCACAGGGTAATCCCACAGTTCCAGCAGGAACTAAAACTTCACGTTCCAGAGCCCAAAGGCCCCGATGGCTGAACATTCCCCTGCTTGGCCCCGGGCAGGACTTTCCTGAAGGTGAGGTTGATCCTTGGGGCCAGCACCTTCCTGCGTGGGGGCAGGCTGTGGTACCAGTGCAGGTTGGTGGGGTGTTTCATGAGGAGCAGGCTGCCATGGGCCAGCTGCAGGGTGATCCTGCCTGTGCCTGGCTTCCCTCCCTTCCCACGGCGATCCCGGTGCCGGAACACGAAATCCCGGCAGGCTCCGAAGGACACGGAGGCGATGGGGCTGCGGGGCACCAGCTCCTTCTCATCGTCCCGGTGCTCCCCGATGTGATCCAGGCCATCTTTGTACCTGTGCACACACCACCTGTTAATTACTACCATCAATTACTTACCAATAATCTAATATGATAATTATTTCCCAATTAAATCAAACCAAACAAATGCTGCACAAGTTGTTTTGGTTTTGGCTTTTTTTTTATTGGAAGAAAAAGCTGCTTGGTGCAGCTGGAAAGGGGCTGTACCTGTTGATGAGGACGAAGTTAAAGGTGTGGCCTGTAGCCGAGGTGACACGCTCCCGGATCCGGGTCAGCACTGGGATCCATGGCTTAGGGTGGAATGTGACCCCTGAGTAAGTGTAGGACAAGCCAGGGTCTCCGTAGGTGACCTTCTTCCTGGGAATTTTGTGCCACGTGCCAAATACGTGCAGTTTGGTCAAGTCATCTGTTTAAACAACAAAGGGGAAGGATCAAACCCGGGTCTGCATTGTCTCTGCATAGTCCAATATTCTGGACTTGCAGCTTCTGGGAATCTCCAAACAGGAATGAGAGTGCTCATGTTAACCCAAAAGCTGTTATCCCTGTTCCCAGGGTTTGTGTCCCAGTAAAGTTGGACACTGTCTTGTTTTCTCCCTCAAATGGGATGAACAGGACCCCATCACAGATCTCATGCACTGCATCTCCAACAAATTCCAGTCACCACTCCAGGATTATCCCTTGACAAACACTTCCAGCTCAGCAAAACCGACCCTGCGGGGTCAGACCTAAGTTCTTGGCTTCTTGGGGCCACGTTGTGCAAACACCAGGTGGCTGCAGAAATCTCCCAGTGCCTGCCAGCTGTGCCCAGGACCTGGGAATTGCTCTGGGACTGGCCTGGGTGGGCTGGACAGGGAAATGCTTCACTGGGAAAGGATAAGGGGGATATGGAGGGGAATAGAGCTGGACACAGAAGGGCTGAGGTAGGAAGGGGCCAGAGAGGGTCATCCAGGCCACCCTCCAGCCCAAGCAGGGTTGCCAAGAGCACTGGCCAGGCCCTTTGGGAGAGGCCTCCAGAGCCTCCCTGGACAGCCCGTGCTCCGTCACCCTCACAGGGCAGGAATATACCTTCGAAATACTCCACCTCCTTCTCCAGCTCCTGGAAGATCTCATCCGCCTCGGCCTTGCCGAAGAGGATGCGGTAATCACAGCTGAGCCCCTCGGCGCGGATCTCCCGCGGAGGCGGCTGCCCCGGCCCGGGCTCCTCCAGCCGTGGCCTCTTCCCGCTGCCGCCGCCATCCCCCGCCTGCCCGCGGGGCAGTTTAACCACGAACCCGTCCATGGGAGGACCGGGAGCGATGACCGAGGAGAGGGACAGGGGTGGGGAGCGGCAGCCGCGATCCCGCGGGAAACGGGAGCGCGCGCCAGGGATGGCGGCGCACGGAGCCCCGCCCCCTCCCCGGCCGGCCACGCCCCCAGCGCAAGCGCGCGGTTTTGGCGCCAAAGCCGACCCCCCCCTCCCATCCCCCGCCACTGCCGCCCCTCACTCACCACCGGCCGCCCTCGTTGCTTGCCCCGCTCCGCTCCGCCGCAACCATGATCGGGCAGAGAACGCTGCACACCTTCTTCAGCCCCGTGCCGGCCAAGAAGCGCGGCCGCTCCCCGGAGCCGGGCGGTGATTCTGAGGTAGCGATCAGGGGGCTGAGGGAGCCCGCGGCTCGGGAGCAAGTGAGACG
>VWYI01013666.1:482861-525753 GCA_013399455.1 Anthoscopus minutus
TGAAGGGAATGGGGAGGGGGGGGGCTCGGTCTAATTTCCAAACTTTCGCGCGGCTCCGCGCGTGGCCGAGCTGCCAATCCAGCGGCCACGCTCCGCTGCCGCCCAATGGCCGCTGGGACCCTCCGTGACATCACAGTTGCTAGGTAGAAACCTCCCCGCCAGCCGCGGCGAGCCAGTGGCGAGGAGCGAGCGTTTATTCCCGCTGACCAATAGCGAAGCGGCCGTTTGCGCTCGCGCCTGTGGGCGGCCAATGGGAGCGCGCTCTGTGTTTTGCCGCGGAACGGCCGCGTGCGGCGGGGCCGCCCCTTGGGCGGGAGCTGTTCCGCCATGGCCGGGGCCGCCATAGCCGCGCTGTTCTCCCGCCTCGGGCTGCGCCCGCTGCCCTCCCGCATCCTCCGCAGCCCCCTCTATGCCCGCTGCTTCCAGGTGAGCGCCGCCAAGAAGGCGAAAGAAGCCGGCGATGAGGCGAGCCAGGCGCTGAGCGCGGAGCAGCAGGAGCGCATCCGCAGGAACAAGGAGGCGGCGCGGGAGCTGCTGGCGCAGCGGAACGTGCCCCCGGGCTTCGGTGACAGCTGGCGGCGGCAGCTGGCCGGGGAGTTCTCCAAGCCCTACTTCGTGGAGGTGAGCAGCATTCCCCTATCCCCCGAGCGGCCTCTGAGCCCCCGCTGAGCACCCGCTGCCCCCGCAGCTGATGAAGTTCGTGGCCGAGGAGAGGAAGCGCTACACGGTGTATCCGCCCCCCGAGCAGGTCTTCACCTGGACGCAGATGTGCGACATCTGGGACGTGAGTAGAGCCGCGGTGGGCGTCTCTCAGCTGCTCTGGGGAGTTTAAAACAGTGAAGGTGCAGGGTGGGTGCAGAGACGTGTTCCTTTAGTGTTTGGTCCCTTAAAGTTGGATTCCATGGGATGTAGATGCTCACCTAACTCATAAATCCAGCCTTCCCTTTCATGTCTGATACCAAACCGTGATTTTATTGTTTTATTACTCTCACTGGCCACAAGACTTCCTCTGATCCTTTTGATCATTTTTTTTTCTGGTGTTACCAGCTTTTTTGATCTTGAACATCTCTTACTCTTTCAATTGATCAGTAAAGAGCTATTATTAAAAGAAAATAAGACAGCACAAGGTAATGTCATTTCCAATAAAACCTGTCAAAAATCTTACAGCAAGTGTGGCATAAAGCTGAAATGGGATGAAGCCTACTTGGAAAATAACAAGGTGTTTTTTTGTGACTGAAAATGTTGGTCTTCTGCACTTAAATTATATTAGTTATATTCATTATTTTGGCAGCAAAGCCATAGGGATATTAATCTTTAGTGTTAGGTGGGCTCTGTGCTCTTCAGCAATGAGATATCTGGGATTTAACTTCGGTTTCTTGGAGGGATTGGCCTGTGGCACTTTTTTGGTCTCAATTTTAGGATCAAGCTCATTTATAACCCTTTTTTCCCCCTACTCTCTGGGGAATAATGCTGATTATAATTCAGTGCTAACCAAGGTCTGCTTTCAGGTACAGGTTGTCATTTTGGGCCAAGATCCATACCATGGACCTAAGCAAGCTCATGGGCTCTGTTTCAGTGTCCAGAAGCCTGTTCCACCTCCTCCCAGGTATGAAAATTTGCAAAATTAATTATTTGCAGTTCTGTGGTGCTCAGGGCTAGGAGCCAGAAAATTGATGTGGTTTGCAACTACTTAAATTTGAGTTGTGCATCACCTGGAAGGGTAATTCTGTATAATTTTAGTCATATTCCGGATATAAATTTTAATTTCTAGTCTCATTAAAGCTTCCAGACAGACACACAAAATCCTTGCTGCCCTGCATCTGCAAATGGCTTTATTATCTTTAATGAGATTAAAACCAATGCTCTTATTGCCTGCTTAGAGCAATAGGTGGTGCTGCTTGCTCTTGGCATATTAAAAATCTTCTGCTGGTTTGGTTTGCAGCTTGGAAAATATTTACAAGGAGCTCTCTGAGGACATTGAGGGCTTCACCCACCCTGGCCATGGGGATCTGACGGGCTGGGCCAAGCAAGGTGAGCTCAGAGACATTCAGTGATGTGCCTGCTGTGGAGTAGAAAAGAATCTTACCTAAAACAACAGCCCTGTGGCTGGAAATAATCCACCTGTAGGAGAGAAAATCACTCCTGAGCCCCTTAAAATGAAAATCTGCTTCATCAACAGCAAAAAAGCAGTCCCAGAACGGTTTGGGTTGGAAAGGAGCTTTACAGCTCATTCAAGGCACACCTTCCACTAGCCCAGGTTGCTCAGAGCTCCATCCAGCCTGGCCTTGGGCAGTTCAGGGATGGATTAAGCCTTGTTTTCACCCTCTGGATGTGCTCTGTTTGCCAGGAGTGCTCCTGCTCAACGCGGTGCTCACGGTCCGGGCTCACCAGGCCACATCCCACAAGGAGAAGGGCTGGGAGCAGTTCACAGATGCTGTGGTGTCCTGGCTCAACAAGAACCTGCACGGGGTTGTCTTCATGCTCTGGGGAGCCTATGCCCAGAGGAAAGGCAGCTCCATCGATAGGGTACACCTCCTTTTTCCTCAGCCCTTCCCTCTCCCTGGTTTTTTCCCTGTTTGGTGGACACTAGAGGGCACTTCCCTGATGGAATTGGGGATTTTCCCTGCCTCTGCTCTGTCAAATTGAGTCACCCTTCTGCTCCAGCTTAGCCTTTGCCAGAATTAAGCAAGAAGTGTGGAGTAAGTATAAGCTCCTGTTGTCAGCAGTGCCTCACAAGGACAGAGCTCTTTTTCCTAGTTAAGGGCTCGTGAATCAATATGAAATCTGCTGGTGGGATGACAGCAATTGGGAAATGCCAGGGCATTTATGTCTTTGCTTAGTGGGACAGAGGTCTTGGTCCTTGTGGCTGGTTCTTTGGGTCTCAGGCTGGTGCAGGAGGGGGTGTAAGGGGAGATCACACCTACCCTGCAGCGGGAACAGCCCAAACCCTGCAAATCCTAACCGGTGGTTTTCTCTGCCTTTCCCAGAAGCGTCACCACGTCCTGCAGACAGTTCATCCCTCACCCCTCTCTGTCAACAGAGGGTTTTTCGGCTGCCGGCACTTCTCCAAGACAAATGAATTCCTCAAGAAATCTGGGAAGAAGCCCATTGACTGGAAAGCACTCTGAGCTGGGGCTGAGGCTTGGGAGCATCCCCTGTGTCAGGGGTTGGGGCATTTCTGAGAAACTTCTGCTGACCTGAGAATTGTTCTTTGGTTGTTGATCATTGAACAAATGACCAAACTTTCAGAGATGGTTATATTTCTGTTTTAAATGTTTATTTTTCAAGAGTGTGTTGGATTGGTTTGATGGGCAGCTCTGCTGCTGGAACAGATCTTAGCCTGGTTTGAATCAAAAAAAAGAGCCCAAATGCCAGGGTTCTGTATTAATTTGTGGTTGTTGCGGCAGTGGGAATTTATTTTCAGGCTCTGGTGAAGGGATGTCAGTTCCTACTGGGCTACTCAGCTTTTGTACGTGCCCTGCTGCCTCCTTCCCACACAAATCCAGTTTTCCTATTTAGGGGGAATGAAGCTGACTCCATGGGAGAAAAAGGCTTTTGGTTTTAGCCTTTTTGCTCTGTATTTATTACAAAAATGGCTTCTTGAGGCTGTAAAGAAAATGCTGTGACCGAGACCCTTGGTAATGCTTTTGAAATTTTTGTTGGCATTTAGACAGGAAAATCAAAAGGTTTTAGTTTGTTCAGGGGTGTGTAATCACCTGGATGACAGGTGAGCCGTGCTGACCAAGGACCTGGGGGTACTTGCTGATGGCAGCAGCCAAGGTTTGTTCATCAACATCTCCCAATTAATGGACTGATAGTTGCAAGTTATTTCTTATCTGCTTAAGATCTTAAAAGAGGGAACATAGTGCTTTGCCCCCTTGGGAGCAAATTAAAGTTTCCACCTGTCAGCAGTAACTGTTAGGACTTCCATGAGGAAGAGGTGTTGATTTCATACTCCTGGGTTTCCAGCCCATTTTTGACTTTGTACTTCTTTTAATGGAAGTGAAGAGCCATTTTCTTTTTTGGAAATTACACCAGTTTTTAAAGAATATCCTTGTAACCCTTCCTCTGATGTTCTCTCTGAGATAATGTGATATTTACACTGAGCGGCCTTGCTGTATATGTTGTTTCCTTGTGGTTTTTTCCCCTCCCCTGAGTGTGTTTTTTAAAAATAAAAATTACTTTGTTTACACGATCTTGCATTTGTACTTTAACACAGGGAGGGAGGCGGGGTGCAATGGGGAGTCCCTGTTCCCCCCAGCGAGCCAAACCCAGGAGCGTGTCCTTGTCCTCGTCCCCGTGACCAGGCACGGCGCCAGGGCACCTTTGTCCCCCAAGGATCGGGTGTCCCTCTCCAGCTCTTTCCACCCTCATCTCCGCCAGAAGTTTTCCAGACACGTTAGCAGGGAAATATTTGTGCTTGACGTGACCGTCACGTGCGGGACCCAACTGGAACGGCCCGAGGGGGGCCCGTGCTTCCCTGCGGGGCGGCCCTGGCACCGCGTGGGCTCCGGCCCGGGGAGCGGGGAGGGGGACAGATGGACACACGGAGTGACCAGTGACACCGGAGTGACCAGGGAGTGACCAGTGACACCGGAGTGACCAGGGAGTGACCGGCGGGGTCTGACACGGAGGGGGCACGGGGCTGGCAGCCATGGTGAGGGGGCTCGGGGCTGAGGGGAGGGCTCGGGGCCGAGGGGTGGGTGAGGGCTGAGGGAGGGGCGAGGGGCTGAGGAGACCGTGGCGCTTTTCCCTCACCCCCACGCCCGGCTTTGACGGGGATAATCGACCGCACTTGCCGGGATTTGGGGGTTCCGTTCGTTGCCCCGCGGTGTGAGGGCCGGGCCGGGGGCCGCTATCCTGAGGGTGCTGTGAGGGCGAGGCCGTGGCACCCGCCCGGCTCCTCACGGAGCTCCTGCTCCGGGCAGTGAAAACAGTGAAGTCGGCCGGCACCGGGTGTTAGAGCTCTGGGGACGGGGCTGTGGTTTAGGCAGCACAACCATGACCGGAGTTCTGCCTCTCCCCCAGGGCCCATGAATGCTGCCGGCTGCGCTGCTCCTGCTCGCTGTGCTGCTGCTCGTTTGGGCTAAAATGTCCAGCTCTCGCTGCAAGCAGGAGAAGGAGCCGGAGGAGAGCCCGGCGGGGCTGACTCCCGCAGCCGGGGCCCCGGCACAGCCGAGCCCCCCGGGCCGGCAGCCGCCGCGGGCGGGCGCGGAGCAGGAGCAGCTCGCTGTGTACAACCCCGCGGCGCTGCGCCGCCCGGCCCTCGCCAAGTTCGTGCTGGGCTCCTTCGACGACAATTCCTCCGATGATGAGCTGATGGCCACGGCCTTCAGGGTGGGTCGGCGGCGCAGCAGCCTGGCTGGGGTGGGGGGTACCGTCCCCGAGCCCCCCACCGTGAGCGCCCTTCTGGAGCCCAGCTCCGGCATCAGGTATGGATGGCAAACGCCGATGGCCGGAGCGCAGCCGTGCAGGGATGTCCTGGGTGCATTGCTATGGGTAAAATTGGGGTGCACACGTGCTGGTGGTGCTCCTCGGAACCCTAAGGTGATGCCCGTGTCCTGCTCCCTTTGGTGAGGGAAAGCCAGTGTCCTTGGATGTGTGACAGCAGTGTGGCAAGGACCAGGGCAGGGAGGATTCCTGCAAAATCTCTGGTTTGGATGTGGGACGACTCCCTGCTGGCTGCACTGGGCAGCTCCCATGGGAGCGCAGATGACATCCAGAAGAAACAACTGGGAGCCAAATGCTGCTGTCTGCCTCCTCCGGCTGCTCTGTTCCGTCTAAAAATAACAAACCTTTGGCTGCGGGGACGTGTTGTGACACTCGACAGCCCCAGGGTGGCTCTTGCCACGCTGGGTATGAGGTGGTGCTGCCAGCAGCATCCCTGTATTCTGTCCTTCCACAAGTAAGGAATTTCCTTATGTCATGCCTGAGTCGCATTGTAGGTGTGGCTGGTGACATTTGCAGGACAGGCTTTGCAGGTGGTTTGGGGCTGGGGGAGGGCTCACTGGAGTGGCTCTGGGCTCTCTGGGGTGGCCCTGGGCTCAGTGACAGCCACCACATCCCACCACAGGCCCAGCATGTCGGGGCTGAACCTGACAAAGAGGAGCCACAGGAAGATGGATCTGCAGCGGGATTTTTCCGTTGCCTCCCCCGCCGAGTTCGTCACCCGCTTTGGGGGCAACCGTGTCATCGAGAAGGTCTGTCCCCACATGTCCCTGCTTGTGCCTGCATAGGAGGTCACTGAGCACAGGGACATTTCTGAGCACTGCCCAAATGTCCTGTGTCATTCCATGGCTTCACTCGCTCTCATGGGCTCGGAGAGGGAACCCCATGCAGCAGCTTTGCACAAACGATGGCCAAAGTCCCATCCTTGGTCCCATCCCCAGTGCCCCAGACATCAGAGATGCTGTTGAGGATTCCCACGCTCTGCTGGGACGTACAACCAGCTGTCAGAAAGCTCCTGATTAGCACATCCCCCCTGCTTTGTTCCACACCGACCCGCTGCCTCTGCACTGCTGTCCCTTGGGGTAGCAAGGACAGGGTTCACTCTGCCACCCCCTGTCCCTGTCCCCCCAGGTCCTCATCGCCAACAACGGCATCGCTGCTGTGAAGTGCATGCGCTCCATCCGCCGCTGGGCCTATGAGATGTTCCGCAACGAGCGCGCCATTCGCTTCGTGGTCATGGTCACCCCCGAGGACCTCAAGGCTAATGCAGGTAATTCCTGGAAATATCCCCAAAAGGAAGTTCCATCTCTACCTGAGGCTGAGCTGGGGTAGCTCTTTCCTGCCTGGCATGCACAGCCTGGAGTCACACGCTTTCCTCCTGCGCAGCCAGATCCAGGAGTCAATAATTTTTCCCTGCTCCAGCCTCATGGGGATGGAGGATTTGGGAAGGCGTGCCACTCGGGGATCTGGCTCCCACCACTCCCTGTGCTGTCTTGCAGAGTACATCAAGATGGCAGATCACTACGTGCCTGTCCCTGGAGGGACGAACAACAACAACTACGCCAACGTGGAGCTGATTGTGGACATTTCCAAACGCATCCCAGTCCAGGTAGTGGCCATTTGTGTGTCTCCCACCTGCTCGGGATCCAAGGGCAGTTGCTGGGCAGAGGGGACACCCCAAAAGGGGGTGATGTCCTTGTGTGCTGAGGAGCTGGGCATCGTGGGAGACAGCAGCACAGGGGTAACACTCTTGCTGCTGCTTCATCTTGTGCCAGGCGGTGTGGGCTGGCTGGGGACATGCCTCAGAGAACCACAAGCTGCCAGAGCTGCTGCAGAAAAATGGGATAGCTTTCCTAGGTAAGGCCTCACGGCTTCTCTGTGCTGGGTGTTGGACTGGTGTGTGCACTCACAGTCACTGCCAGGAACACTGCACTGGGAATGGCCCTTTGGTGCCTCTGGCATGCCCAACCCATGGAGTGGCAGTTCTCAGGCTGGGTTCCTGGGGCATTCCCAGGAATCCTGCTGTTTTCTGAGTTTCCCTTGTAATGTTCAGGCTGATGCAGTGTTCACAGAGGAGCATTGGGTGGGAGCAGACTTTGTGGGATTGTCAGCCTGAGCTCCCCTTGGAGGAGGGCTGAGCTTTGTCCTCAGCTGAGCAGTGGGTTTGGGGGTGGTTCCTGCATCCCCAGTCCTTGCAGAAGGCTGATGGGGCTGACTCAGTGATGTGGGGATGGGCTGGTGGGCTGGGCACCCCCTCAGCCCTTCCCTCCCTCTCCAAAGGTCCCCCCAGTGATGCCATGTGGGCGCTGGGGGACAAAGTCGCCTCCACCATCGTGGCTCAGACCCTGGAGATCCCCACGCTGCCGTGGAGTGGGAGTGGTGAGTGCCTCCTCACAGCCCCCACACCCTCCCTGCTCCCCCTTTCCCTCATCCCTGCCTCTCCTTCCCCCCAAAACAAGCACCAGGATTGGGGTCCTTGGCCCAGCTGGCCACACTTATTGGGGACCTCATTGCAGCAGCTGATTTCGGATGGGGATTTTGGAGATAGGGTGCACGGAAACAAGGGAAATGATGGAATCCTCATCTCCCTGGGCACACCCAGCATGCCATCCCAGCTGTGCCATGCTGCTGGTGACCATAGCCCTGGCCATATCTGCAGGTCTGGTGGCCCAGTGGTCCGAGGAGGACCAGAAGCATCAGCAGGCCATCAGCATCCCCCTGGAGACGTATGCGCAGGGCTGCGTGAAGGACGTGGAGGAAGGCCTGGAGGTAAAGCTGAGCCTGTAGGCAGCTGCTTATCTCTTGCCCACCATGATTCCTCCTCAGAGCCTGCCTGTCCTGGCCCTTCTGGCCTTCCAGCACACAAGGCTGTGCCAGCAGCAGGTTGTCCCACTGAATAAATGTCACTCGGGATAATCCCGCTCAGGGATGCCTGGAATTGTGTGGGCTGTCAGGGTGGTGGTGGGCTGGGGTCCAAAACGCTACAGTTACCCCAGCCCTTGACTCTCTCAGGTGGCCATGAGGATCGGCTACCCGCTGATGATCAAGGCAGCAGAAGGCGGCGGGGGCAAAGGCATCCGAAAAGTGGAGGCAGCAGAGGAATTTAGTGCCTGCTTCCGGCAGGTGAGAGGCGCTTGGAACCCCAATCCCTGGTCCCGTCCCATCCCGGCAGGGTCCTGCTCCCACCCGGGGCACCTCCCATTTCCTGCCGCAGTTCTGCCTCCGTGCTGGGATGAATTTCGGGGGGTGATACCAGAGCACGACCCTCTCTCCCGCCGCAGGTGCAGGCGGAGTCGCCCGGGTCCCCCATTTTCCTGATGCAGCTGGCGCAGCACGCGCGGCACCTGGAGGTGCAGGTCCTGGCAGATGAGTACGGAAACGCCATCTCCCTCTTCAGCCGCGACTGCTCCATCCAGCGCCGCCACCAGAAGATCATCGAGGAGGCGCCGGCCACCATCGCTGCCCCCAGTGTCACCGAGGTGATGGAGAAGGTGGGTGGCCTGATCTAGGGGCAGCACGAGATTTTACTGGGAAACTGGGCTGGGTTTATTGAAGTTTTAAAGGAAGAGAGGTACTCCTAAACTGAGCAGGACTCCCTGTCCAGGGTGGTCGGGCACAGGAACAGCCTACCCAGGGAAGCGATCAGAGCCCTAAGCCTACCAGAGTCCAGGGAGCGTTTGGACTTTCAGGCACATGGGTGGGGTTTTGGGTGTGTCCTCTTCAGAAGCCGGAGTTGGATGCTGATCCTGTGGGTCCCTTCCAAGCCAGGATACGCCATGATTCCATGATCCAGGGATTTTTTCCCTCCCCCGCAGTGCGCTGTCCGCCTGGCCCAGATGGTTGGGTACGTCAGTGCGGGCACCGTGGAGTATCTGTACGGGGAGGACGGGAGCTTCCACTTCCTGGAGCTGAACCCCCGGCTGCAGGTGGAGCACCCGTGCACGGAGATGGTGGCAGACGTGAACCTCCCGGCAGCCCAGCTGCAGGTACCTGCACACATGGGCCCCCCAGGGGTGTTAGGGGAGGCAGTTTGGGCATTTAGGGAGGAGCACTGGGCTGAAGCTTGGCAGAGGGAAACTGCCCCAGCTGGAGGGTGCAGGAGAATGCAGTGTGGCAATTTCCCTTCTACTCTGGCTTCCCACTGGGAACTCTCCATTCAGACTCTCTGTTGGTGTCTCCCTGGCAGCTCAGGCCTTTTTCTCTCCTGCAGATTGCAATGGGCATCCCCTTGCACAGGATAAAAGACATCCGGGTGCTGTATGGGGAGAGCCCCTGGGGGGACACCCCCATCTGCTTCCACGGCCCCTCCAACCCCCCTGTGCCCAGAGGCCACGTCATCGCTGCCCGCATCACCAGCGAGAACCCCGAGGAGGTGAGCTGGGAGTGGGGACAAGGGGACTCTGCCACCTCTGGGGTTCAATTGGGCATGGTCCTCCCCAGCCAGGCAATGTTCATGGGATTGGTGCAGTACATGGGGGTTGCCCTTCCCTGTCTCAGTCCTGGTTCCTCTATCTCTGCTCTGTTTTGGTTCAGGGTTTCAAGCCCAGCTCGGGGACGGTGCAGGAGCTGAACTTCCGCAGCAGCAAGAACGTCTGGGGCTACTTCAGTGTGGCAGCAGCTGGGGGGCTGCATGAATTTGCTGATTCCCAGTTTGGACACTGCTTCTCATGGGGAGAGAACCGGGAGGAGGCCATCTCGTGAGTGTGGCAGGATGAGTTGGAGGGCACATGTCCTTGGGAAGAGTCACAATTGGTGTGTGAGCTGGGAAAAGTGGTTTTTATCTGCCAGGACCAGAAGGGTGCTGCTGGGCTAAGCACCAGGCCAAAGCCAGAATTTTTGGACTGTGGTGGCACTACAGCCCCAGTTCATGCACCTGATCCTCAAGGACATGTTGAAGGCATCTGCTGAGCGTTGCTCAGTGCACATGAGCAGCAGTGTCCATTCAGGAACTGAGCAGCAGTTCCATTCAGGGCTGTTTCATGGCCAGGTTGGATGGGGCTTGGAATAACCTGGTCTAGTGGAAGGTGTCCCTGCCCATGGCAGGGGGTGGAACAAGACAATTTTTAAGGTCCCTTCCAACCCAAACCTTGCAGTGATTCTACTCTGTGAAGGTGCTGGGAGCTCAGGAGCTCATCACCCCAGGCTCTACAGCACCGCAGTTCCCTCTGCTGAGTGCCAAGTGCAACCTTCTCAGTTATTAATGAAGGGCTTTTCTCCCTAAAAGGAACATGGTGGTGGCCCTGAAGGAGCTGTCTATCCGTGGGGATTTCCGGACCACGGTGGAGTACCTGATCAAGCTGCTGGAGACAGAGAGCTTCCAGAACAACGAGATACACACGGGCTGGCTGGACCACCTGATCGCTGAGAAAGTGCAGGTGGGGATGATGCCCTGGGCTCAGCACTCCCCTTCCTTGGGCTAAGACCCAAACCCTGTGATTTTTGCCCCCACAGGCAGAGAAGCCAGACACGATGCTGGGAGTTGTCTGTGGTGCCCTGAACGTGGCAGATGCTGCTTTCAGGACGTGCATGACTGAATTCCTGCACACGCTGGAGAGGTGCGGAGTGGGAGCTGCCCAGGGGGGGCTCAATCATGTGGGAGGCACCTTCCACCAGACCAGGTTGCTCCAAGTCCATCCATCCTGGCCTTGAGTAATTGCAGGATTGGGGCAGTCACAATGGAGACCTGAGTGTTGTTCTTCTGGGACATCTTCCTTCCATTTTTGCTTTGCAAATTTAGTGGCAGTAGCGCTGTGGCAGGCAGGGACAGGGGTATCTGCTGTGGCTCATGGCTCTGATTCCTCAGCTATCACTTTGTCTGGACAGTAGGAAAGGCTTCCCATGGCTGGGAAAAGAGCTTTCAAGGGGAAGTGGCTTGGCTGTGCAGCTTGTTTTTGTTGTTGTTGAATATCAAGGTTATTCCTCCAGCCTTGGAGGACTCCCAGGACTCTCTCATGCACCTTATCTGAGTGTTTTCCCAGTGCCTGGCCTCCCTCCCTATCTGGCTGTGCATGGTGCTCATGTGGGTCACTTAAAGCTGACACTTGTCCCCTCTGGTCACCATTGTGCCCTCTCATCAGGACTGGGAGCACTGCTGACATCTTACATGCTTGGAAAGGCTGGGAATGCTGTGGGGCCTGATCCTCCCATTGTTTTTCAGGGGCCAGGTGCTGCCAGCTGCCTCCCTGCTGAACATTGTTGATGTGGAGCTCATCTATGAGGGTGTGAAGTACATTCTGCAGGTGAGGGCAGGGTTGTGCTCCCCCCAAACCAGCCACAGTGCTTCTCAAGGGGTCACGGACATGCTCCTGTCCCAAGGCAGAAAACTGAAATAAATACAAGGTTGTCCTTTAAAAACGGGCAACATAAAAATGAGGTTAATAACCTCATAACCTTAATAACCTCGTTTTAACCTGGCAGACATTTTCACAGACCCAGTTGCCCTCAGTTTATTAAGAGACTTCCATTTTCTTGCTTTTAAACCAAATTAGTTGGACTTCATGCAAATCTGCTTACTCAGAATAAAAGCGGCAGGTGAGCCATGTGCTGCACCAGCTCTGGGCTGTGAGTTAAACCAACTCTGGGCCATGAGTTAAACAAGCTCTGGGCACAGTTGAACATCTCCTCTGTGCAGCCTGAGGTTGTGTCTCCTCCCTTCCCAGCACAGCCCCATCCTGTGGCAGCAGCTGTTGCACTGAGAGTGGGGAGGTGCTCCCCAGCCCCGCTGTTCAGCGAGTTTTTGGGGTTGCACTGAGGCTGTCCCCTGCCCGCAGGTCGCCCGCCAGTCGCTGACCACCTACGTGGTCATCATGAACTGCACGCACATCGAGATCGACGTGCACCGGCTCAACGACGGGGGGCTGCTGCTCTCCTACGACGGCTGCAGCTACACCACCTACATGAAAGAGGAGATCGACAGGTACCCCCTTGC
The DNA here is from genome assembly GCA_013399455.1 of Anthoscopus minutus. Taxonomy (NCBI): domain Eukaryota; kingdom Metazoa; phylum Chordata; class Aves; order Passeriformes; family Paridae; genus Anthoscopus; species Anthoscopus minutus. The sequence continues at coordinate 495,238 of VWYI01013666.1, forward strand.
CAGGGCTCCCTCCTCGCTGGCCAGCAGCCGGCTGGTGACACTTTTCCCTCTCCCGTAGGTACCGGATCACCATCGGCAACAAAACGTGCACCTTCGAGAAGGAGAAGGACCCGACGGTGTTGCGCTCGCCCTGCGCGGGGAAGCTGCTGCAGTACCTGGTGGAGGACGGCGGCCACGTGGACGAGGGGAAGGTTTATGCGGAGATCGAGGTGAGCTTTGCAGAAGAGCTGGAGGAGCGACATTCGGCAAAGACGGAGCCCTGCAGAGCTGCTGCGATGCTCGTGGGATGGGCAGCCCGCGGGTGCTGCTGGCTCGGTGACGGTGTCCCCTCGTCCCCAGGTGATGAAGATCATCATGACGCTGGCGGTGGAGGAGGCGGGGAAGCTGCACTACATCAAGCGGCCGGGAGCGCTGCTGGAGGCCGGCTGTGTCATCGCCCGCCTCCAGCTCGATGATCCCTCCAAAGTGAAGCCTGTGAGTCTCCTGAGGGCTGCCGTCCCCTGGGAATGCTCCCTAGGGGATAAAATGGAGGAGCTGCCCTGATGTGGCATCACAGTGATGGGTATGCTCTGTCCTTTGGGCTTTCTTTGGGCTCAAGTGCTGTTCCACATGGGTTGCTCTGCTTCCTTGGTGTGCAGGGGGTCCCATGCACTAAAACCATGCATTTATAGCACTAAAATCTTCACTTTTTCCATGTTTATTTGCATGATAAAACACTGGCAGATCAACTATACTCAATGTCAGGTGATTCCTCTGTATCTGACCCAAAGCAGGGGTTGTGCTGGTTCCTGTGGGGGCAGCTGGAGCTCTTGGGAGTTCTGTCCCTGTCAACAGCAACAGTTCAGCCTTCCTTCCTCTGCCCTCTCCAGGCACAGCCATTCACAGGGGGGCTCCCAGCCCAGCAGACCCTCCCCATCACTGGTGAAAAGCAGCACCAGGTTCTCCGCAACGTGCTGGACAACCTGACCAACATCATGAGCGGCTACTGCCTGCCCGAGCCCTACTTCAAGACCAAGGTGGGTGCCAGGCACCAGGTGTTTCACCCAGTTGCTATGAGGGCAAGTCCAGCAGCACCAGCTTCTGCTCCTACAGGTGAAGGAATGGGTGGCACAGCTGATGAAAACCCTACGGGACCCTGCCCTGCCCCTGCTGGAGCTGCAGGAGATCATGACGAGCATTTCAGGAAGAATCCCGCTGGGTGTGGAGAAATCCATCCGGAAGGTGATGGCACAGTATGCCAGCAACATCACCTCTGTGCTCTGCCGCTTCCCCAGCCAGCAGGTGAGTGGCAGAGGGGCTCACATCCTCTTAACTGCAGCCAGCTAGGAGCTCCTGCCTGAATTTGTGCTGCCAAGATTTTATCATGAGGGAAATGTGTGAAGGAAATATGTGAAGGTTTATATTTTCAATGTGTGTTTGGTTTTATGTGTGTATTTGCTTCTATGTGTGCATTTCTTTTTATATTCATCACTTTGCATTTTTCACTTTGGGGAAAAAAAGTAACCTCAAGTGAAAGGCTTTGGGTGGAGTCAGGAAAGGAGGAGCTGGCAGCTTTGTGCCCCCTCAGACCCTGTCCCGTCTCCCCACAGATCGCCAACGTGCTGGACACCCACGCAGCCACGCTGCAGAGGAAGGCTGAACGGGAGGTCTTCTTCATGAACACACAGAGCCTGGTGCAGCTGGTGCAGAGGTGAGCCCTGTGCTGTCTGTGACCCACCTGTCCCCACCAGGGCCACCTCCTCACAGCAAGACGAGCTCTTTGCTCCCCAGGTACCGCAGCGGCATCCGGGGCTACATGAAGGCAGTGGTGCTGGACCTGCTCAGGCGCTACCTGCAAGTGGAGACACAGTTCCAGCATGGTGAGGGCTTGGGGCTCTCTGGGAGAGCTGCAGGGCTCTCTGGGGGAGCTTCAGGGCTCTCTGGGGGAGCTGCAGGGCTCATCACACCCTGCCCCACAGCTCACTACGACAAGTGTGTCATCAGCCTGCGGGAGCAATGCAAACCTGACATGACCCCTGTGCTGGAGAGCATCTTCTCCCATGCCCAGGTGGCCAAGAAGAACCAGCTGGTGATCATGTTAATTGTGAGTACAGCCTGTGCCTGAGACTCCAGGAGCAAAGGCTGGAGGCAGGGAAGAGCCAAGCCAGCTCCACATCACTTAAAGTGTCCATTCCTGTCTCGTGATCGCTTTCTTTTAATTGTCTCCCCTCTGTTTTGTTATGTGACTATGCTTGGGTCAAAGAGAGCCCATTTTAGTGCTTTGGATCTTGTCCCCTTTGGCTGCATGGGGCTGGGGAGTGCAGGATGAAACCATCCCCTATGGGGCTGGCATTTGGGATGAAGCCATCCTGCACAGAGAGGAGCCTGAATTGAGCCATGGTGGCTGTGACATTGCAGGACCAGCTATGTGGCCGTGACCCCACCCTGACCGATGAGCTGACGACCATCCTCCATGAGCTGACACAGCTCAGCAAGACTGAGCACTCCAAAGTGGCACTCAGAGCTCGGCAGGTCAGCCAGCACCATGCAGTGCCATCCCATTCCTGTCCCCATCCCTGTCCCACATGCTCCCAGCTCCTCTCTCCCCTGGCAGGTGCTCATTGCCTCTAACATGCCCTCCTATGAGCTGCGGCACAACCAGGTTGAGTCCATCTTCATCTCTGCTATCGACATGTACGGACATGAGTACTGCCCTGAGAACCTGAAGGTTGGGAATTCCATTTTTCCAGAGGGAATTTGGGTGGTTTCAGTGAGGGGATCTGGCTGCAAGTGGTTTAGTCTTAAAAACAGCTAAAAAACAGTGTAGCAGAGGAGGGGGGTGCATCCCAGTGCTGCCAGTCCCCATCCATTGCTCTGTGCTCCATTTGGCAGGGAAGAGATGGGTGGATCCATGTCTGGCTCTAGTGATTTCACCAGTCCTGCACAGCCTCACATTGAGGGACTCCCAAAACAGAGCAAGGAGGTCTCACTTCGTCCTTGCCCTAAATTTTGCTTTCTTTCTGCAGAAACTGATCCTGTCAGAAACTTCCATCTTTGATGTGCTTCCTGTGTTCTTCTACCACACCAACAAGGTGGTTCGCATGGCAGCGCTGGAGGTGAGGCCTGGGTGGCACAGAGGGGGCCTGAGGGTGGCCTGGGGGGCCCTGAGGTGGCAGGGAGGGGCACAGTGGTACCTCCTGTGTCCCCACACACAGGTGTATGTGCGACGGGGGTACCTTGCCTACGAGCTCCAGAGCCTGCAGCACCAGCAGCTGTCTGATGGCACCTGCCTCGTGGAGTTCAAGTTCATGCTCCCCTCCTCACACCCCAACAGGTACAGGGGTCCTCCCCATACATCTGTCCTGCTCCCTTGGACTTAGTTCTTTTCACAAAGCTATTTGGGGTTTGTATCATGCTTTCTGGGCAAAGTGGGTGCTGCCACCACTCTGTCCCATTGCCAGTGGAGCAGGATGAGCCCTCTCTGTGCTGGGGTCCCCTGTGGGAGCTGTGTGGTCCCACATGGTGCCTCCCCTAGAGCTGACACTTGCTCCCCATGGCAGGATATCTGTCCCTATCAGCGTCTCCAACCCTGACCTGGCCCGGCACAGCACCGAGCTCTTCATGGACAGTGGCTTTTGCCCCATGAGCCAGAGGATGGGAGTCATGGTGGCCTTCCACAGATTTGAGGACTTCACAAGGTGGGAGCAGAGACACGCCTGGCCAGAGTTTGTGCACTTTGGGTACCACTGCTGTCACTGGAGAGCAGAATGGTGTGGAAGAGCCACAGCTGGGGGCGGTTGGGCAGTGCTAGGGGCAGCTCCTGTTCCCACCACAGCTGCAGACTGGGTATTCTCAGTACAGCACTTACCCTATGGGAACATGAGGCAGCTTTTGGGGTCATGTGAAGCATGGGGGTTGCTTATATGGCACAAGTTGTACTCCCCTGCACATTTACACAGCAGAGCTCAGAGCTGCATTTCATGAGCTGTGGGTTTGCCGTGGGTTGGTGAGGCCGCTGTGCTGGTGGTACCTGTGTCCCTGTCACAGTGTCACAGTGGGTTGCTGGCACTGTCCCTTCAGGCAGGGGGTGGGCACAGTGAGCACAGCATGCTGGCTTGTGACCCTATCCCTTCTGTTTGGGCAGGAACTTCGATGAAGTGATCTCGTGCTTTGCCAACTCCCCGTCGGACAGCGTGCTCGTCAGCGAGGCACAGGCCACCACCTATGATGAGGAGGACACCAAGGTGGGCATGAAGCTGCTGCTGATACCCCCAGGTGGTGCTGGGGACAGCACTGATGCTGCTGGCTGGGGTTGACTGTGGGGTTTTGTTGCCAGAACATCCGTGAGGAGCCAATCCACATCCTCAACATCGCTCTCTGCTTGGCTGACCACATGGAAGACGAGAAGCTGGTGCCCATCTTCAGAGCCTTTGCCCAGTCCAAGGTCTGTTGCTGGGGCTGGGCCCTCTCTTTGTAAACCCTGGAAGCCAGAACATTGTACCCCAAGGCACTGCCTCCTCTCCATGCAGTGCACCCAAAATCGCTGCAGCTTGGGTTTTTTTGCTCCCTTGTTGGAGATGTTTAAGCTCTTGTTACTGATGGCATCTTCTGTGTTTCTGTGTAGAAAAATATCCTCGTTGAATATGGTCTCCGGAGAATCACGTTCCTCATTGCCCAGCAGGTGAGTGCATCACCCTCTGACATCTATAAATACCTTATAGACACAGCCCTGAGTGGTGGATGGACCCACTGTGCTTCAGGAGCTGGGAATTAATTAATGAGCAATTCAATGAGTGATTCATCTCCTGTTTCATCCTTTATCCTGCTCATGTTTCCAGTAACGTGGTTCCTGTGGAGCCACTCCATAGCTTTAAGCTGCCCTTAGAAGCCATCACAGAGTAGAAGCCCAGAGTGGTTTGGGTGGGAGGAAACCTTAAAGTTCATCGTGTTCCACACTCTGAACTTTCCACTGGATCAGGTTGCACCAAGCCCCATCCAGCCTGGCCTTGGACACTTCCAAGGATGGGGCAGCCACAGCTTCCCTGGGCAGCCTGTGCCAAATCCTCATCTCCTTCACAGGGAACAATTTCTTCCTACAATCCAATCTAATCAATTCCTCCCAACCCATTTCCCTTTGGGAGAGAACAAATCCTGCAAGATCTTCTTTTTAATGGAGAATCAGAACAATCCTCTGCGTGCCACGCCTGTTCATGTTGTCTTCTCTCTCCCTTTTGCTGCAGAGAGAATTCCCCAAGTTTTTCACATTCAGAGCCAGAGATGAGGTAAGATCCTGTGCGAGCGGTGCCGGCGCGGCGCCGGCCCGGCCCTGGCTCATGGCTGTGCCTGGCAGTTTGCAGAGGATCGGATCTACCGGCACCTGGAGCCGGCGCTCGCCTTCCAGCTGGAGCTGAGCCGCATGCGCAACTTCGACCTGACAGCCATCCCCTGTGCCAACCACAAGATGCACCTGTACCTGGGGGCTGCCAGGGTGCAGGCGGGCGCCGAGGCCACCGACTACCGCTTCTTCATCCGCGCCATCGTGCGCCACTCCGACCTCATCACCAAGGCAGGGTGGCACAGGGGTGTGCCCCGGGGGCACAGTGAGGGTGCAGGGGTGGCCTGGCCCCTGCTGAGCCACCTGCTCCATCACAGGAGGCTTCCTTCGAGTACCTGCAGAACGAGGGCGAGAGGTTGCTCCTGGAGGCTATGGATGAGCTGGAGGTGGCCTTCAACAACACCACTGTGCGCACTGACTGCAACCATATCTTCCTCAACTTTGTGCCCACCGTCATCATGGACCCGGCCAAGGTGTGTTTCCTGGGGTCCTGCTTGCTCTGTCCTGGAAAAGCTTCTCTGTCATCCCCTGTGCTCAGGATCACTGCAGAGATGGGCAGCCACTCCCCACCATCTCTGCCTCTCCCCCAGTGGAGAGGGTGGATATCAGCACCAGGCCCAACCAGGAGGCATGGAGAGACGGAAGGGGCTCACCCAAAGCAAATCCAAAATGGTTGTTTGGGGTGAACATGCAATGGGGCCGCTCCAGCCTTGTCATCGTGTGCTCAGTGTTGTCCCTGAGGTCACCAAGCCCCCCGTGTGCCATCCCCTGAGCAGATCGAGGAGTCGGTGCGCTCCATGGTGATGCGCTACGGCAGCCGCCTCTGGAAGCTGCGGGTGCTGCAGGCCGAGGTGAAGATCAACATCCGCCTGACACCCACTGCCACCGCCATCCCCATCCGCCTCTTCCTCACCAACGAGTCCGGATATTACCTGGACATCAGCGTCTACAAGGAAGTGAGGGACCCCGGCACCGGCAGCGTGAGTAACCCCAGCTGTGACTGCAGGAACCCAACCGTGGCTGCCCATGTGCTGCTGGCTCCAGCAGAGTTTTGAGGGGGCTTCTGCAAAACTCCTTGTGTACCTGCAGTGCTGGTCTGCCCAGAGCCCCCAGACTTCCAACAGCATTCCCACAGCTGGATTGGTTTCATCCTATCTGTCTGCATCTGATTGGGTTCCTTGGGGTGGTGCTTTGTTCAAAATTCTTTGAGGTTCATCCATTTGGGTTCCTTGGGTTGGTGCTGGTGTGGAGCTGGGCAGTTTTGAGTGCTGGAGATCAAGGTCACTGTTAGGGTGTCACTAGGACTGGCAGCACATGAGTGTGACAGTCCCCTTAAGAGCAAAAAATGGGTGGAAAATCACCTTGACCAAGCAGGGCTCAGCAATGCTCCAGAAGAAGTGTCACCATGACATCCAGGGAAGACAACCAATGCTCTGCTTTCCTCTCCAGATCATGTTCCAGTCATATGGGGACAAGCAGGGGCCGCAGCATGGGATGCTCATCAACACCCCCTATGTCACCAAGGACCTGCTTCAGGCCAAGCGGTTCCAGGCACAGTCCTTGGGCACCACCTACGTGTATGACTTCCCAGAGATGATCAGGCAGGTGAGTCTGGCTGAACAGAAAGAGGCTCCAATTGAATATGCCCACCTGACAAAAAGCTCTCTCTCCTCAAGCTGTCAAATGAGAAAAAAATCCCAAGCCCCAACATTTTTGGCTATATGAAACTTTTTTAAACCAATTTGTAGCTTTGGGAATTCCTCGTAGCTTTGGGAATTCCTGAAACTAGATGGTCTTTAAGGTCTCTTCCAAGCCAAACCATTCCAAGCCATGTGCTATGTCTCTATAGGCTCTCTTCAAGCTGTGGGGCCCCTCAGACCTGTATCCCAAGGACATCTTGACCTACACTGAGCTGGTCCTGGACTCTCAGGGGCACCTCGTGCAGATGAACAGGGTCCCTGGAGGGAATGAGGTAGCAGGGAGTGATTTGGAATTGGGCAGGGGAAGCAGGTGGGAATGGCTGGTGGCTTAGTCTGGCTGTGTTAACAGCCTGGGAGATGCTCCTCAACCATTTTGTCTGTTGGTTAATGCCACCTGCTGCTCAGCCCCTGTTTCTCTTGGATGTAGCACTCAGGGCTGTGGTCTAATTGATAAGGTGGTGATCCGTCAAGCATTGGACTTAATGACCTTGGAGGTCTTTTCCAACCCAGTTAATTCTGTGATTCTGTAAATGATTCTATGATTCTCTGGAGGATTCTGCTCTGTAACCTTGTGCTGTTTCGAGGCAGGTGGGGATGGTTGCTTTCAAAATGAAGCTGAAGACCCCCGAGTACCCCAAAGGCCGGGACATCGTGCTCATCTGCAATGACATCACGCACAAGATCGGTTCCTTTGGGCCTGAGGAGGACCTGGTGTTCCTGAGGGCCTCAGAGCTGGCACGGGCTGAGGGCATCCCCCGCATCTACATCGCTGCCAACAGCGGCGCCCGCATCGGCTTCGCCGATGAGATCAAGGACATGTTCCAGGTGGCCTGGGTGGACCCAGCCGAGCCTTACAAGGTGTGTGGGCACCTCCCCTCCTGCAGAACAGGAGAAAAACAGAGGGATTAGTTGGGGGAGGGATGACCAGAGCTAAACTGGGATGTCAAGTTGTGGGATCAGAGCAGGGGATGAGGCCACACTTGCACCCAGCACCATGGGGATGGTTCCTTTGGCTTCTCTCAGGTGGTGGAGATGAAGGTGCCAGTGCTGGCATAGCTGCTCTGTTCGGTTCTAGTCGTTGAGCTGCTGCACAGCATGGTTTGGGAAAGAGCCCATGTGTGTGGGGGGCTCCACAACTCATCCTTCTCTTCTTTCCTTGCAGGGGTTCAGATACCTGTACCTGACTCCCCAGGACTACACGAGGATCAGCACCATGAACTCGGTGCGCTGTGAGCACGTGGAGGAAGGTGGCGAGTCCAGGTGAGTCCCATATTCCATGAGACACACCACCTCAGCATCCTGCCAGGCACATCATGCAGGTGAGTGCTTTCACACCATGGCTCCACTTTCCCTGCAGGTATGTCCTGCTGGATATCATTGGGAAGGACAACGGATTTGGGGTGGAAAACCTGAGAGCTGCTGGTACCATCGCTGGGGAGTCCTCCCGTGCCTACGATGAAATAGTGACCATCAGTATGGTACAGCTGGGGTCCTTCCCTTCTCTGCTCCTCCTCTGTCTCCTGCTGGCTCCTAAAGTCACCATGAGAGGGATAACAGGATGCAACAAGGAGGCTGAGCCCTTCACAGCATCCTTCTCCAGATGCTCGTGGTCTGTGCTGCAGCCCCAGTGACCCCACGTGTCCCTTTGTGTGTGCCCAGGTGACCTGTCGTGCCATCGGGATCGGTGCCTACCTGGTGAGGCTGGGCCAGCGTGTCATCCAGGTGGAGAACTCCCACATCATCCTCACGGGTGTCACGGCTCTCAACAAGGTACCAAGCTCTGGCTGCATGTCCTCCATGGCACTGTCCTTCCTACTGCTCCCTGTTGGGGCTCCTTCCCTGTCCCATGGAGCATCAGCCTGGACAGAGGTGAAAATTCAGCCTCAGCCCAGAGGAAATTTGCCTGTGCTGAGGTTTGGGCTGACAAACAGAGCAAGGGAGCAGCTCCTGTGTCAGCAGAACCCCACGTGTTTCCCTTGGGAACTCTGTCTAGGTGCTGGGACGGGAGGTTTACACATCCAACAACCAGCTGGGAGGAGTGCAGATCATGCACAACAACGGCGTTTCCCATGTCACTGTCCCAGATGACTTTGAGGGGGTCTACACCATCCTGCAGTGGCTCTCATACATACCCAAGGTAGGAGGGTGCTGCAGTGTGGAGGTGAGGGATGTCACCCATGCCTGGCTGTGACCTGCACTTGGGGTCTCCCTTACAGGATAACCAGAGCCCAGTGCCTGTCACTGCCATAAGTGACCCTGTTGAAAGAGAAATTGATTTTGTCCCTTCCAAAGTCCCCTATGACCCCAGGTGGATGCTGGCAGGGAGACCCCATCCAAGTAAGTGAGAACAGCCCAAGGCCTCTGCAGCCCTGCTCCTTGAATACATCCTGTAGTTGCAGAAGATGCTCTTGACTGTGGGTTGGTGCTGGGGAACCCTTCAGTGCTTGCCCTTCCACCATTCCATGTTTTCCTGTGCTCCACAGCTCTCAAAGGGACCTGGCAGAGTGGCTTCTTTGATCAGGGCAGCTTCATGGAGATCATGAAGCCATGGGCTCAGACTGTCGTGGTTGGCAGAGCAAGGTACTGCTGGGGGGCAGGAGATGGAGCTGGGATCCTGCACTTAAGGCCCCTCACCTTGAAGCCCTGGCTGTGGCACTGCTTTTGGGATGCTGGAGAGGAAGCAGCTCTCTGGTGGGCCTGGGGTGGAGGGGAACTGGCCTTGCTGAGCCCACCCTGCCCTGCCATAGGCTGGGAGGTCTCCCCGTGGGTGTCATCGCTGTTGAGACCCGCACCGTGGAGGTGACAATACCTGCTGACCCTGCCAACTTGGACTCAGAGGCAAAGGTGAGTGGGGTACAGCTGGGGCCAGGTGGCATCTGAGAGGAGGCTGGAGGGAAGGGAGGAGGAGTAGCTCAGCATGATCCTTGGGCATGTCTTGATTTTCCTTAATTCGGGTGAAATCAAGGGTGCTGAGGCAGTTTGTTTTCTTCCAGCTGTTTCATGTGGTGTGCCAGGAAGAACTGGCTAAGTCTCAGCTCCTCACTGTCTTTTCCAGATAATCCAGCAGGCTGGACAGGTCTGGTTCCCAGACTCAGCTTTTAAAACAGCCCAGGCCATTCGGGACTTTAACCGGGAACACCTCCCGCTGATGATCTTTGCCAACTGGAGAGGCTTCTCCAGTGGCATGAAAGGTACCTGTGCTTGGGATGCCCATATTCCCATGGTGTGACAAACCTCTGTCACTCCTGCCACACCACAGCGTCCTGGGATGGCCCAGCCTACCAGGGTATGCGCTGCTCTAGGATGTGGGGTTGGGCTGGGCTGGGGAGGTCGTGTGGCATTGCAGGGCAGAGGTCCCAGGGGATGGTGGCTTCCTGCTGGCTGGTTTTGCAGGGTGCTTTGTTTCTCCAATAGAGAAAGTGAGCATCTGGCAGGTGGCTGGGGCAGTGGCTGTTGGGACACCCAGCCTCTGAGACCCTTTGGCTTTCAGACATGTACGACCAGATGCTGAAGTTTGGTGCCTTCATCGTGGACAGCCTGAGGGACTTCAAGCAGCCTGTCCTGGTGTACATCCCCCCTCACGCGGAGCTGCGCGGCGGCTCCTGGGTGGTCATCGACTCCACCATTAACCCCCTGCACGTGGAGCTCTATGCTGACAAGGAGAGCAGGTCAGCATCCAAACATCCAAAATACCCGTGTGTGTCAGCTGCCTGGACATCTTGTCCTAGGATTTATTCTCTCAGTCCTTGTTTTACCAAATTCCCCTTCCAGGGCAGGCATTTTGGAGCCTGGAGGAACAGTGGAGATCAAGTTCAGAAAGAAGGATTTGGTGAAGGCAATGAGAAGGATTGATACAGTTTATGCTGAGCTTGTTGAACAGCTGGGTAAGGAAAGGGAGTTTTGGGTTGTGGATATGGGTAGTGGTAAGTTAACATGAGGCTCACTTACTTTGGTGGCAACCAGGAGACCTTTAGTGTCCTTCTGGGAAAACATTTTATGTCTTTTCTCTTGGTGGAGCTGAGAGCATGTGGTGGTACTTTAGAACACCTGGGGGCTCTGTCAATGGGTTAAATGGGGTTGGGGTCTTCTCCTGCGCTTTGAGGTGAAGGATGACCGTGGCCACATTGAACTGGTTGCTGATGCAGTGGCAGCTCCTTGCCCCCACGACCCTCCAGCCTGCTATAACATGGTCCCACAAAGTCCTTGCAAATGCCATTTCCCCTCTCACGTGGTGAGCACTGAGTGTGGTGTGACCTCTTTGTGGCTTGTGTGGCTGTGGTGTCAGTGTGCTAAGGAAAGAGCCGTGGCACTGGGCTTGATGGCTGATGTGTGAGCACAGAGGGGACACCCTGGTGGCATCACCATGGGGCTGCTCAGCCTGCTGTGTCCCACAGGGAGCCCCGAGCTGTCGGCAGCGCAGCGCAAGCAGCTGGAGAAGCAGCTGAAGGCGCGGGAGGAGCTGCTGCTGCCCGTGTACCACCAGGTGGCCGTGCGCTTCGCAGACCTGCACGACACCCCGGGCCGCATGCAGGAGAAAGGGGTCATCACGGTGAGCCAGACAGGGCTGGGGCTCTGAGGTGACAGGCAGAGGTGGGGAGAAATCCCTTCTCTGTAAGATCCCTGCCCCGGGGCTGCTCTCTGCCCTCCGTCCCGCCGGAGCTGGGAGCCGGCAAACCCGGGCTGTGCTCCGGTTTCCGCAGGACATCCTGGAGTGGAAGAGCGCCCGCTCCTTCCTCTACTGGAGGCTGCGGCGGCTGCTGCTGGAGGAGATGGTGAAGGGGGAAGTGCTGAAGGCCAACAGCGAGCTCAGCCACATCCACATCCAGTCCATGCTGCGGCGCTGGTTCATGGAGACAGAAGGAGCTGAGAAGGTACCCCCAGCCCTGGCTTCCTGAGGCACCTCCCACAGCCAGGGCATCCCGAGGGATCTCGCCCCGCTCTCCCATCATTCAGAGATTTCAGTGGTGCCTCCCTGAGGGTTTCAGTGCGGTGGGAATGTGTGAGGATGGGCGGTGAAGCAGCCCTGGGCTGGGGCTGGCTTTTCAAATCAGGTGACCCCAGTTTAGTTAAGGTGCTCAGCGATGGCAAAGTGGTCCCCAAATAAACATTTTCTACCATGACAGGGCTTCCCAGGGCAAAAGTGGGGTCTTTAGCATTTGTGCTGCTCTCAAATGACACACACTTTGCTGTGCCTGCCTCAGGAAGCAGAACATGCAAAGGAACCATATTTTACCCTTTTACATTGTGAGTGGCTTGAAAATGTTTGCTGCATTTCAGTTTCCAGTCTGAGCCTTTTACATGGGGGACTGTGCCGTGCCATAGGTGCAGGACTGGGAAGAAAAGTCCCACTGAATTTGAGGCTCCAGGAGGAAGGGGGACTCAGACTGTGCAGGCAGCAGGACTCCTGCCCACAATGCTGCTTTCTCCAGGGCTACCTCTGGGACAACAACCAGGTGGTGGTGGAGTGGCTGGAGAAGCACATGCAGGAGGAGGACGGCACCCAGTCAGCCATCAGGGAGAACATCAAGTACCTGAAGCGGGACTACATCCTCAAGCACATCCAGAGGTGAGTGCCTGTGGGAGCTGGGATGAGAAGGGGGATCCCTGGGATGGGAACAGCAGGTGATGGGAGGTCAGGCAGTTCTCACTTGGGCCTCTCAGGAAACTTCCCTGTGCCTTGCAGCTTGCTTCAGGCCAACTCTGAGCTGACCATGGACTGCATCGTGCAGATGGCTCAGCACATCACCGGGCCACAGAAGGCCCAGGTCGCCCATCTCCTGTCCAGGGTGGACACTGATGACCCCTCCTGAGCTGGGCAGTCACCATGGGGTAGGAGAAGTACCAGGACATGACCAGACCTCACCTGCCCACCTGGTTCCTCAGCCCTTGAACTGAAGCCTTGGACTCTTGCTCACGTGCCTAAATAAAGGACGCCAGCGCTTTTAAATATTTTAAGCCATGGAGATGATCTTGCCATCCATACAGAGTCCCCTCTGGTACTGGGGGTGCTGCCAGAGGGGCAGCTTGGCAGAAGATGAACTTGTCCCAAGCCAAGCCTGGAATCTGGTACAGAACTTGGTTTTAAAAGCCATCCAAAATATCTTCCTGTTTTAGCTGCCAGCCTTGGCCTTGGTCTTTCAACCAAACACCAGGTCAGACACATCTCATGAGTCTGGACAGAGCTGGAGGCACAGAAACCGTGGCCAGGGCCAGTGTCCAGCTGGCCAAGACCAAGCACCAAGACCAGGAAATGAGAAGCAGCCTCCAAGTGATGCTTTATAAACTGTGAGGGGCAATTTCTGTCATCCTTCCCTTTGCTGGGGGGCAAAGAGTAGATGTGGCCATGAGTAGCTGATGGCTCAGGAACAACCTAAGTGAGCTAATGTGGGAGCTGCTTGGGGAATGTCCAAGGATCCACCAGGATTTGGCTGACCTGACTGTTCCTCTTGTCCATCTCATGTCCTTTCTGGCTCCTGCAGAGCATGGAGAGGAGGGAGGATGGCTCCAGGTGCTCCTGCCCCAAGGACCTGGTTCCTCCTTGGAAGCACCAGAGCCAGAGGGAGCTGTCACCTGCTCAGACCTGTACCCTGCTGCTCAGGTAGCCTTGGATCATCTTGGTCATGGAGGGGAAATTTTAAGTGTTCCAGTGCCTCTGGCTGGATAATTTCCCCAGCACAGATTTACCTTGGGCTCAAAAGGAGGAGGTGGGATGGCAATGGAAGGTGGGACACCTGGCTGGAGAGAAATGCTGGTATTGCCCTGGGATGAAGGTGTTGGACACCTCCTGGGGCTGGGTTGGGGGATCCCACAGGGGATCTGTGGGAGGTCTCCCTGTCCTGGGGTAGGGATGGGAAAGGTCTTGTGAGTCGCTTCCTGGCTGGAAAGTGTCACTGCTGACAGGCAATAAAGTGAGCTCAACTCCCAGGGAACTCCCCAACCCCTGTGTCTTCTGTCACTGTCCTGAGCAGGACCTGGTGTCTGTGGCACTGGGCAGCCCCTTCCCTGTTTCACAGGACCTGTTTGGGGTGGGGCAGCTCTGAGCATCCCTCCTGCCAGCCCCTGTCCCCGGTCCAGAGTTTTTCCAGGACGTTTCAGAGGGTTTCAGGAACAGGGTGACACCACAGAGGAACTCTTACAGTAAATACCTGCAAACTCTGACTCTCCTGGAGGAGTTGAGCCAAGGATCCACCTTCAGCTTGGCCATAGAGTCTGTAAAGGGAATGAAGCTTGGGGAAGCCCAGCATGACACCAGAGCAAGCAGCACCCAGCACATCCAGAATTCCCCAGGTGTAGTGCTAAGAAATGTTTATTTGAAAAAAGCAAAAGACATCGTAGGTGACACCAGTCATAGCAAAGGATCATTCATCACATGTGTCCTTGGACAATAAATTAGGACGTGGAGCATCAGGGTGCCCTTTGGAAGAGGTTGCCATGGAGGGATGTGCTGGGAGGATACAGGCACAGATGTTTCCAAGCCCTGATCTTCATATTTTCAAGCAAGAAAGTGCCCTTTGGGGCCACTCCAGCATCCTGCACCCTCCAGCTTTAATCCATGGATGGGTGTGGGAGAGAAAAGCCTGGGAGCACCTGGATACGGCACCGGGAAATTCTCTGAATGCACAGGAACAGACAAAACCCAAGGTATAAATATCACTTTTTGCTCACAGAGGTATAAGTAGACTATATGCTAAATTTCAACATATTTCAGATGTTTCACCACATTATTTGCAATGTATGTTAACAAGTACAAAGCAGGGTTTGAAAAAATTTTTTTAAAAAGCTACATTAGAATCAGGATTTTTTTAGTTAATTAGCAAAAACTATTATGAAAGGTACAGTGACAATATTTGGTCTCTGAATTTTTTAAAAAGCATGAGTTTCACAGTATCAAAAGTGCTTATTAAAGAAAGGTAGTGTAAAAACTGTGATAAGATGGTTGTGGTTCTGATGATGAATAATTTAGTGGCTGTAAAACAGGTTACTGCAGCATTTTACAAATTGAACAGTGCTCAGTTCACATAATTTCTTTTCATAACAATAAATATAAATAAATTTACAAATGGTAATACTGCCTAGCACAAGAATAGACAGAAGCACAATACACAAGACTATAAACAAATCTATTTTCTAAAAAAATCCTAAAAATTGGCATAATTCCTAAAACCCTCTATCCAGTGATCAGTTTAACACTTCAGTAGTACCACTTCGTTCAGGGGTGAGGACTTTTACAAATCTAGGTATAACAGTGGTCTGCTAGGGAGGTGAGTTTTCCTTTTTTAGTGGTTTTGCTCTTTTTTTCCTACCTCCTAACAATAAATTAACAACATTTACATCAGAAAACTGTTAGTGGTGCAAATGTCTCCAGGAAACTGGGGGAGGTCTTTGTCCAATTTGGCAAATTAAGCAAAAAATTACACACCAGGGGCACAATCAACCAACCTGGGGCTGGCCATCCCCTTGGCTTGTGGTGGCTTCTGTGACAGTGGTGACACAGCAGCTCCACCACAGTATGGAATACATTTAATTCCCTTAACAGTTACATTCCAGTGAAAGTTCCTGCTGCCTTCCAGGTCCTTCTGGAGAGCTCCCCAGTCCCACAACACAAATATCTGTGCCCTTGCCATGGGGGAAAGTGGTTCTACCAAGTCCCAGCTTGCTTTATTTTGGCCTCACACGCTGGAAGCAGCCAACACATCCCAAAGCAGGACGAGCTCTTGGAGCTTCCCGGTCGGATTTTAACCACGGGGAAGAACCGTCCCTTGGGATCTGTGGAATGGTGCCAAGCTCAGAGCAGAGGGATGGGTTTGTTGCCTTGGGGGTTCATGTACTGAGCAGCTGCCACATTGTCCAGGGTGGTGTAGGTGGTGTAAAGGCCAGTGACCTGCAGGTCGGAGAAGGAGCGGTTGCTGCCGCTGGACACGGGCGTGAGGCCGGGCGTGCCCAGCTCGCAGTCGGAGAGATGCAGGGGGGAGTTGCTGAAGGCACCCAGGGTGTCCAGGCTGAAGCTGTCGTCTTTCATCTCCTCCCAGATGTTCCCTGGAAAAAAAAAGATGGAATCCTGCTCACAGCAGCACACTCCCAGCCCCTGGGATTAAAGGGTTTCATTCGCTGCTTCGAGGGTGGGACCACAGTGGTGGGAGAGGCAGCAAGTCTGAGCCCCCAAACCCTGTGATTCCAGACCCTTCTGGGCACCAAATCTGATCCCCCAAACCCTGTGATTCCAGACCTTTCTGGGCAGCAAATCTGACCCCCAAACCCTGTGATTCCAGACCTTTCTGGGCAGCAAGTCTGAGCCCCCAAACCCTGTGATTCCAGACCCTTCTGGGCACCAAATCTGACCCCCAAAACTCTGTGATTCCAGACCTTTCTGGGCAGCAAATCTGACCCCCCAAACCCTGTGATTCCAGACCTTTCTGGGCAGCAAGTGTGTCTGATCTTCCAAATCCTGTGATGCCAGACCTTTCCAGATAGCGCCTCTCTACCTGTGCCCTACCCAGGACCACGTCAGGCATTGCCACAAACGAGGGAATTTCTACTTGCACAGAAGGAGAGCTCCAAAGCACGAGCAGAGCTCTGTTTTCCCAGGGACAGAGAGATGTGGTGTCCCACATCCAGCTGGTTGGACACCCCTGCTTCCCACCCTTGCAGTGCCTGTGCTGGAGCCAGGAAGGTGCTTTACTCTCCCACCTGGCACAGGGACGAGAGAAAGTCACCCTGCAGAAGCCAACACCCAGCACCAGTTCTTAGCCCATCCCAGAACATCCCACTGAGGATCCTGACTGGATATTCAGCAATAAAAACAGCCACAAAGCCCAGCTCTGCCCTCCCCCAGTACCTTGCAGTGCGAAATCCATAATGCTTGGATCCAGAGCATCCACCTCCGTGCTCATGTCCACCGCCACGTTTGGGAAGTCCGGGGCGCGTCCCATGGGATGGTGGGGCAGGGGGCTGTGGCTCATGTCAGGCAGGGTGTGCAGAGGAGGTGTTTGTGCAGGTGCTGGTGAGTTGGGGGCGAGGCGAGCCTGGGTCTGGAGCTGGTGGTGCAGGGGCAGGGACTGCAGGGACAGCGTCATGATGGGCTGGGGCTGGAGCTGGGACACGGAGATGCGGCCCAGGGGAGGCCCCTCGGGCTCTGCCTGCTTGTTGGGCCGCCTGCAGCTCTCAGGTCTGTCAGTGATCAGCTTGTCCAGCTCCTCTGCCCGTCCCAAGGAGGAAAAGAGATGCTTTAACTCTTTTGTTAAAACAGGGACTGCCTGAAGAACAACTTTTATGCCATGTGTTGCCATGTGAAGCCCAGCACAGGCTGTGACCGTGCAGGGAGCAAAGAAATGCCACCTAATTCCTTCCCCAAACCCACTTCCATGGTTATCCCTGACTGAGCTAAAGAAATGATCATGAAACTGCAGAGCAGCCCAGCCACCCCTGATGGCAGCTCATGCCCTGCTGCAGAACTCTGTGCTCAGAGAAATACTCAGAATTCTGATTATCTCCCAAATAAGTACTAAAACCTCCTGACTGTTTCAGTGGCCCTTTTGCTTTTAAACAAATAATATGTAATTTATCGCTGACTGCATGTTACTGATTTTGTAGCAAAAAAAAAAAAATCCAGCTGATTTTGTCAATACTGAGCTCCTTAAAGCTTCGAAAACATGTTTCTTTGTAAACAAAAAATGTCATAAATAAGGGGGAAAATTATAAATAAGATATAAATATAAATAAATACATCACATACATAATATTTATAATAATATAGTGCGAATAATATTAAATTCTATTTTATACACAAGAAAATGTCTTAGGAAAGGGAGAATTTTGCAGAAGAACAGGCAAGAAACAGCATTAAAATGCTTCTCCGTGAAAATGACATTAAAATATGACTCGATATTAAAACATTCCTACAAACAGCAGCCCTGGAGGCAGCAGAGCCGTGCGGGTAACGCCACGGATGTGCAGGACGGGGATGTGGGACACCAGCCCTACCTGGGTTAGCCATGCTCCTGTGAATAGCAGCCAAATCCTTCCTCTTCCACTTCTGCATCTCCTCCTCCATCTTGTCGATCTTGGCAGGGTTGAGGGCCCACAGGCAGCCCTTGCGGGAGGTCCCGCTCAGTTTGTTCTCCACCTTCTCAAAGCACTTGTTCAGGGACAGGTTGTGGCGCACGGAATTCTTCCACCCGTCAGGGGCTGTCTGCCAGGGGCAGGAAGGGGTTAATGGAAGCAGCCACGGGGTGGGGGGGGTGGAAAAAGGGGCTGGGATGTGGCATTTCCAAGCTGGGGAATACTCGGGTACCTTGAAGTAAGGGAAGTGTTCCTTCATGAAGCTGTAGATCTCGCTCACGGGCAGGCTCCCGGTCTTGCTGTTCTTCAGCGCCATCGCGATCAAACAGCTGTGGGCGGGGAAACCCAGGAATGGCTTGGAGTCATGGAATGGCTTGGGTGGGAAGGACCTTAAAGCTCATCCAGTTCCACCTTACACTATCCCAGGTTGCTCCAAGCTATGTCCAACTTGGCCTTGGATACTTCCACAGCTTCTCTGGGCAACCTGTGCCAGGGCCTCACCACCCTCACAGGGAGGAATTGCTTCCCAATATCCCATCTAACTCTGCCTCTGGCAAATCATTCCCCTAGTCCTGTCACTCTATACCTTCTTCTGGTTTAGCATCTTTCGACTCACCTCTCCAGACACAAACAGCTGGGACCCTGGGATTTCTCTTCCCAAGTGCTCAGAAGTCACAGAATCCCAGGATAAGCCAATTTAGGAGGGACCCGCAAAGATCATTGAGTCCAGCTCCTGGCCCAGCACAGCACCACCCCAAGAGTCACACCACATTCCCAAAGGATTGTCCAAACCCTTCTTCCTGGGCTCTGTCAGGCCTGGTGCTGTGACCACTCCCCTGTGATCCTCAGATTTTACTCCTCTGTGCCATTACCCCCCCACTACTGCAATTTTTGCTTGTTCACTCCTGCTACACCTCAGAGGCAGCTTCCACAGAACTCCTGCATGGATGAGGGGATTTTTGCTCCTTTCCAAAGGACTCAGGCACCCCTGCAGTGTCACAGCCATCCCTGGACAGGCTGGAGGCAATGTGCTACCCACTCCCCACTCACCTGTAGGAATAGATGGGCTTGGGATAATGCTTTGGATGCAGTTCCTGGGCAGACTGGGGAGCCAGGCGTGGCTGGGAATAGTGTGGCTGTGCCCCATAGGTTGTGCTGTAGATTGCTGCTGGGTTACACTGTGTGCAGAGGGAAAGGAAGGGAGATGTTGGATGCAAAATGTCCGTGGGTGTGTAGGTTTAGGGATATTTTGGTTTTCTCTTAAAAAACCATATCGATTTGATCTTAGCAGGTATGTCAAGACAGACAACAAGCACATACCAGTACCTGCTGGGGGTTCTGGGCCAGGGCAAACACCTGCTGGGAGTGAGGAGGAGGAGGAGGAGGATGAGGAGGATGAGGAGGGAAGAGCTGTTGCTGTGTTTGCAAACCAGGGGACAGCTGCCCACCCACGGCATAGGGGCTCATCTGCCGAGAGAAACACAACAATCAAGGAATTCCCAACACCTTGTCCCAGGAGCTGAGGCAATAACGAGCCACCAAGGGCTGCTCTTACATTGGTTCCATGTGTTGAAATGGAATTGAGGCCCAGGATTCCCTGTGGGAGGCTGGCCTGGACATGGATCATTGCTCCAGGTGTCGAGTGCATCGTGTTCCCCACAGGACCTGGCGTGGAGAGAGGAAGGCAAGGAATTCTTCCATGGAAGCACAGTTCAGGGAAGGAGGCTGGCACTGGGGGTTTAATAGATGCAGCTGAACACAGGGAAGCTCTGGAGCAGAGAATCCAACCTCTCTGGCTTTCCATCCCCAGAGCATTTCACAGCTTGCCCAGATGACATCAGCTGCTCCCAAAACTCGTTAGGCAGGGAATGAGAGGCGGCAGCTGTTGATCAGCCCACGGTGGTGACACAGACAGTGTCTTACAAAAGAGAAACAACACACTCAGCATTAGCTGGATTTGTGCTCTCAGGCAGGCAGGGTGGCACGCTGAGCTCTCCCTGTGGAATGCCACAGGGAATGGTGTGTGTTTACCTAAAGGATGTTCACAAAGGAAAGAAAGGAGTTCAACCAACACGAGCTGCAAGGCAGCGGGAAGCAAAGAGGTGTGAGGTAAATGAGGTGCCCTTCGTTTTATCAGTGTTGAAACAAAGCAGAAAGATTAATTATCTAATTTCCTAATTTCAGAGCTGTTGAAAACCTCTGAAACACAGGATTTGAAATAGCTCAGCCCAACAAGGCACCAGCAGCTGCATTGAGCAGAAATTCCCATGGGATCTGAGTGCTGCCAGTGCTGGAGCTCTCTCCCTCTTGGCAATGAGGGGAAGGCACCAGCAGAGCCCTTATGAGAAGCCAACAGGCTCCAGGTCTTTGGACAGGAAGCAAAATGTAAAAGGATAAGAAAAGAGAGCCTGGGGAAGAGTGGTGGGGGCAGGTTGTGCTGTTCAAGGAGCAGTCATTCCCTATTCCCATTTCCCATCCCAACAGTACCTGTCTGCTGGAGCATGGCATTCTGGGCCCCCAGGCTGAAATCCATCCTCCCACTGGCCATCTGCTGGAGCCGAGGCACATCCACGGATGTCAGCCAGGACAGGGACTGCAAATCCCCTGGGAGCTCATCCTCACTCAGCTGGGACGGGTCTGAAGCCAGGAGCCTGCAAAGCAGCAGGGAAAGTTAACATGGAGCAGGGATGGGGCTGCATCATCTCTGGGAAGAGATGGCTGGGATGCCAAAGCTCCTGTAGGGCAGTGGGGAAAACCACCAGGCTGGAATTCTGTATCCAAATCCAGATGTGGCCTGCAGCTTCACAGCTGGTCACTGACACCCTTTAGCTGGTCTGGTGCTCCTTTGTCCAGTTTGAAACATTTTGCCTAAGAAAACCTCTTGTGGAACATTTGTAGGGGAAGAAGGCCCAGGAAGCCAGCAGAGAAACTGCCTGGAACCGAACCCAACTGATTCCTTATTTTCACATCTGTCAGAAATTTGCACTTGTTTGGCTTTGATGGAGGAGAAACCAGGACTTTGAACCTGATCCTTCTGTATCAACTCTGCAATCCAGAGCCTAGGAAGGAGCTCTGTGCCCACCTCCTGGGGAATGTGTGTGCTGCTGCTGGAACACCAGGAAAAGCTTTTCCCAGCCACTGGATCCTGTCAGTGGTGACAGATCAGCAGCTGCATAAAGAGAACTTCACAGACTGAACTTCCATGAAGTTATTGATACTTTAAAAAAAAACAACCAACTTTTAGGCAGTTTTTGACAGAGTAAAGGACCAGAATGAAAGGTTTGGGACTGGAGGCACCGTATCTGCCAGGCACCAGCAACAGCAGCAGGCACAGCTGTGACAGGCTGCTTTTGCTTTAAAGCTCTGCTTTTGACACCTTTTACATGCTCCGTTTCACCTGTTTTGCTTTGCTTCTGATAAGGCATCTGGCACAAAACGGGAATATTGGAATATATTTACAGTACTCAAAAATTCCTGTGTGGTCCAAACTCCCAGTTAAAGTCAAGAAAAGAGCTCTTGCAAATGAAAGGCCAAATTAATTAATTTTGTGTGAAACAGTATTACGGGAGTCACTGGTACCTTGAGGAGTAAAGCAGCAATTAGGACGTGTCAGGAAGTTGTCATTCGACACCCAGGGTACACCTGAAGGGATTCAGATCCAGGAAAACATCTTTATCTCTCAGAAGAACATAATTTAGTTTGGATGCAGTTGATTTTGCTTTCAAGAGCTCTCAGAGATGTGTTAAAGTGGTGTCTGCTGTTGATGTGTGTTTGCTGCCAACTGATGCTGCAGAAACCTTAAATAAATCTGGTCTCTTGCTGATGTATCTTTTATGTTTTACACGACTCTAAATCAGCTTAAAAGAACAAGGCAGAACTCCAGTGCCTGCCTGCCCTGGAGCTTTCAGCTCCTCTATTCAGGAATTCCAGAAACACCTATCAAAGCTCCCTGAACTACTGTCGGGGAGACCTTTAAAGCAAAATGCCATTTGTTTGCAAAAAGATTTTGCAAAGAAAAAAAGGGGAAGAAAAAAAAAAATCAACAGAGGACCAAGAGCCAAAAGCTCAAACCCTGGCCAAGAAAAAAAAAACAACAAAAAAAATCCCTCTTCAAATCTCCCTCGCAGTTCTCTCTCCTACTGTACTTATAGGGCAATAATTAGCATTGCCATGGTTACGCCGTTCAGTTATTTCGCCAAGCCTGGGGACTTCAATCCATTAAAAAAAAAAAAAAAAAAAAAAAGGGGAAAAAAAAAAAAAAAAGAAGAAGAAAAAAAAGGGAAAAAAAAAAAGCCCATCAGGTGACGGCTCTCCCGGCACGGAGATTGGCTGGATTGGAAGAAAACAGGGCCATGAAATGATTTGAAAACTGGGCAGGCTCGGGGTCGTTTGCAACAGTTGGTTTGCATTGAGGGGGAGCCGCCGGCCCTTTGTGCGCCCAACGCCCGCGGCACGTGGCCCCCATTGTCTTTGGGGACCCCGCTTAATTGTCCTGGCTCCTTTTCTTACAAACCTCCCATTAATCTGCCCGAGTGACAGGCGACACACAACACACGTCCCCTCCGCCATCTGGCACCCCGCGCCCTGCCAGCCCCGGCGGGGTCAGCGCGCACCGCGCTCCGCACACGCCCGGCTCTGCCCTCCCGGGCTCCTTCCCGGCCTGCGGCGGCTCCTTGCTCACCCTCACCCGGGATGCACCCAGCCCGAGGCTCCCCGACAGCCCCGGAGGCCGTGGGAAGGTGGAGCTGAGTGTCCCGCTCAGCATCCACTCTAGGGACACAAGTAGGGGCAAGGAAAGGGGGTGGGATGCTGCAAAGTTGGTGTCGTGGTCATGAGGTTCTGTTTTAAATAGATGTGAAGAATGTTTAGTAGCTAGAGGAGTGTGCAAGTCGGTTCTTTCTCCAAGTCAAAGGCCTTCCCTTCCCTTCCCTTCCCTTCCCTTTTTATAATTATTTTTAAACCACCTAAGACTGCTCACTACACTTTTTTCTTTTTTAAATGGATTTGCTCATTATCAGCTTAACATTCTGTTAAGAATGAAGGAGAAAGCAAATTCAATCAGAATTGCATCCCTGCCTGTGGCAGAGGGTTGAAACAAGATATTTTAAGGTCCCTTCCAACCCAAACCATTCTGGGATTCTGCGATTCCACGATTTGATGATTCTGTGATTTCCGTGATTTGATAATTCTATGATTCCATGGTTTCAAGTTTTAAAGATTATTCTTCAGGCTGCCTTCAAAACCAATGTTGAGAGCTCTCGTGTCTTATAGATGGTGAAATTTTAAACAATTCCCATTGCTGCCTGGCTGAGGAGCTTTAAAAGCCCAGGCCACAGGCTCAATGTGTGCTCTGCTTTCAGTGAGGAAATTCTAATTTAACTGTGAAAAAAGAGAGAGCCAGTCACAGGAATAACCCACACTGTCATCTCCTGGGGTCCAGTCTTCCTGACCTGCAAGCTGCCTGTGCCAAGACAGCTACAGATCCATAAGTAAAATGCTGGAATGCCAGGTAGGATTGGATTCTGTTCCCCACCACCACCACCACTCCCCCGAGGCAGAGCTCCTGCCTTTGGCTGGGTGTTCACAGCCCCTGGCACAATGGGGCACTGCACTAAAAGCAGCCTTTCAGTGCATGTAAATGAGATAAATAGTGATAGGCTGTAATTAATGCACTGCTGAGCCTCCCCTGCTCATTCCCAGGGCTCCTGGAACAGCCATGGAGCCACTGAGCCCCGGGAAGGGGAGGGTGCAGTGCCAGCAAACCTGTTGCAAGGATTTTTCATGGTGTTATTTTTCAAGGTGTGGTGAAATGATGCGGCTCCACTTTTACCCCTCTGCTTTCAACTCTCTGCAGGAAAACACCCCCTGCCTCTGTGCTTCCCTCCTAGAAAGGCACCTGCAAGGATGAGAATCCAGAGGGTGCTGAGGATTCAAACCCCAGTTCTCCTGTGTAGCCCAGGATGCTGATCCATAGATCCTCCTGTGAAAAGTGGCTGTGATACAGAAATGCTCCATGGCACTGTTGGTCTTTACAATCTGCTCTGGAGTTATCTGCCCAAAATATTTATCCCATCAGGGATACCTTGGAATGTTGGATCTTGGAATGAGACCACTTTCCAGGTCTGCTCACCTGGCAAAGTTCACCAGAGCCTGCCAGCAGCACAAAATCCTCACTCACAGCTACCTAAAGGTATCTTTACCTTTTTCTCCCCACCATCAAGAGCATCCTGCTGGCACAACATAGAACTGGAGTCATTCCTGGCCTGACCTTGCAGGAATTTAACACCAGAGCTGGATCTGAGTCTGTACTCACCAGTGGGACTTTGCCACTTTCCCTCAGGCTGAGCAGTTGGAGGGAGCTGGATTTAAGGTGGTTCCTCCCCTCAGGAACCACTGCCAGGGGAATTATCCATGGAATATCCACCTCCACATTGCATGGGATGGTGAACTCACACCTGGAGACTGTAAGGACCATCTCCTCAACAACCCATCACCTCCATCTGCAACAAAGCCAGGCCAAAACCCTGCATTTGGGATATTCCACAGTTTTAAGTCTCATTCAATGGACAGGATTTTTTCCCCATTTCCAGCACTGCCACCTGAGATTTTAGCCCAGGCTTAGGTGGCACAACTGCTCAGTGGGCAGGAGCTCAATGGGTGATAGGTTTCTAATCAGCTGTTTGCAATGGTTTATCCACTGAGAGACAATTGCACAGGAAGAGTCTGAAGAAAACCTCTTCTAGAAGTGGTGTTTTCCTTTGTCTGGGATTTCACAAAATCCTCAGAGAGTTCTTATGTGCAAGACAAGGAAAAGATCTGGGCTGTGACTCTCCAGCTGTGTCCATGGTGAGAAGTGCCCTCTGCTTTACTAAAGGACTCAGCATCCCCACCTCCTTTAGCTCCTCATTCCAACTGCTCTGCTCCTTCCCTTTATGCCCTTCCCCTCCCATTTTCCTGCCTCCCAGGTGCTTTTCCCCCAACTATTTTCTGGTTTCCATACTCACAACCAGCTGCCCCTTTCAATTTGTTCCTGCCCCAGCTCCTCTCCTGCTTTACCCAGCAGCTCCCAGAGATTTTGGTCAGTGATTCCTCCCTGAAGGCACACCACCAGTCCCAAACCATCATCCCACCCCTCTTCCTGTCTTCAAGATCTCTGAGTTATTTCTGGCCTTGCTGGAAATCAGAATAGAAATGAAGCAGCTTTCCAGGGACAAAGGGAGTCCCTCCTTATCTATAACTCAAGAAACATTGCATTATCAGAACCCAAACTAGTGAGGAAAAAGCAAATAACATAATTAACCTGGCAGGTGGTGATGGTCTCCTTTCCTTGCACCATGCTGGACTGTCTGAAAATCTCCTGCAAAGGTACTTGGCACTAAGAACAGGCTGCAGCTGCACTCCTGGAGCCTTTTATCCATCCCAGCTGCACATTTCACAACCCCCATTACACCAGTTTGCTGTGGGGTCAGTAGAAACTGGATTACAGTGAAATGTGTAATGCTTAAAGCTGAGAGGAAACAAGAGGTGATGGCAGCACTGCACCCCCAGCCACTCATTCCCTGCTCTGCTCTAACCATCCCTAGGCTGGGATTTGCCAAATGCAGCTGGGATCTCACTCTGGAATCTGTTTGGTACAAAATCCCAAACCAAACAACGCAAAAATCAGACTTTTGACTGATGTCAGAACAGGCAAAATGTGTTGAAGGCGCCAGGCACTACAGGAATGTTTTATATTAAAAACAAGACTGTGGTCTGACTAGGAAGCTGTTTTTTCCTTGGAAATGGCTGTTCATTAGCACTGGAGCCTTGTGGAGGTGGCAGTGCAGTGTGGAGGGAATATCAGCTCTACAACCTGTCCCTGGGCAGGGCTGTCAGAACGCCCTCAGTCGC
The DNA here is from genome assembly GCA_013399455.1 of Anthoscopus minutus. Classification (NCBI taxonomy): domain Eukaryota; kingdom Metazoa; phylum Chordata; class Aves; order Passeriformes; family Paridae; genus Anthoscopus; species Anthoscopus minutus. The sequence goes on from VWYI01013666.1 coordinate 521,200, forward strand.
TGGGCCTGCAGCAGCTCCGCTTCCTGCCCTTGTCAAGGGGAGCAGTGAGCCTCTGAGATCCCCCAGCAATGCTGGAAAACTCCCAATCCCCTTTCTCTTTCTATGTTTTGTGAGGGATGAGCCCATCCTGGTCCCACAGGACCCTGAGGTGCTGCCCCAAACCAGCCCCTCCCAGCTCCGCCGTCACCGCAGGATTTGGGGAGAAGCAAAAGGCCACAAACTTTTATTCCTCCAGATCAGCACGTTTCAGGAGTGCCGAGGAAACAGTTGTGCTAATCCACTTAAATCAATCCACTTTGACTGATTCCTTGGAGGTTTCTCACTTTTTTTTTTTTTTTTTGAAAGGATGAAGCCACTCCTGTGCTGGAATTCCTGCGGCACTCAGAGTCATTATCTCACTCCCTGTCAGACACACATGGGAATGTCACAGGAATGGGCACTGCCATTTTCTCCAGGAACAATTAGGGTGTTGTTAGTGATGCATTTTGTGTGCACACTCCCATCCATCCATCCATCCATCCATCCATCCATCCATCCATCCATCCATCCATCCATCCATCCATCCATCCATCCCAGGGGAGAGAGGTGTCACTTCCTCTCCAGAAATCCCAGTGCAAAAAAAAAAAAAAAAATCCCAGATATGAGAGCACAACTTAGAGCTAAAATGTGCTCAGATTAGAGATTTGTCATCTTTTTCCCCACTGGAATGCTGTCATGTCTGGAATTTATGGAGTACAGCAGTCCTGTGCTTCTTAATCTGATTTTGCACTAAACTGTGGCAACATAAAGTAATTGTGGTAAAAAAATGGATCAGACTACTGAGCCAATGACTATAGACAATTTTAAAGAATTGAAGTGATGATTAAAATGGGGTAAAGGAGAATATAATCCACTAATATATTGAATTATTAATTATTAACACCTTTTGATCAAAAATAGATCTATTTAAAGCTTAACTCCTGTTTAATATATAGAAAATGCATTGCAAGGCCTTCAAAATGCTCCACATGATCTCTGTCAACTGTAGATACATAATAACACAAAAAAAAAATAGAAATGTGGTCTTTGCATCCAATATTGTTGGATGTAAAAATCTTAAAATCAAAATGACGGATTCCATGTTTCAATTCAAAATATTGCTTGAAGGTCACATTGCCCAGGAGCTGAAGAACCTGGATTCCCAAGAATGAGCTCATAAATTCCATGGGAAAAGCCTGGAGCTGGTTCCTATAATTTGCACAGCTCCGTGCTGATACCACCACGAGCCACCACTGCATAGAAAACCTGTGGCTTGCCTGTGCTGTGTTTTAAAATCCAAATACTGGCACTAAAATATGTTAAATTATTAATTATGGTTAACAAGGATGAAGTGCTAAGTGTTAAAAAATCTTGGCCTGTTACAATTCTCCACTTTCATTCTCTTAAATGCAATATGGAATCACTAGAAGTATCTGTCAGCCCTACAAGGATGAATCTATTGATTATTGGTGGTATTTTCTGTAGGAAACTAAGAGAGGCAGCTGCTAAAATAAAGAATTACTTTGCATTGCAGCCAGGCAGTGACAGAGCCATAAAAACAGGCAGTGGAGGAGATCTGATGGCTCTTAATCATCCCTGTGCTGTTTTATATCCCACAGCTGTACTAGTGGGAGAGATACTTGCCTAAAATCATTTTACTGGGGTGCGAAAAGTCCTGGGATTTCACACAGCAGCCAAAAGCAGCCCAAGCCTCATCACCACCCCGAGCCACAGCAAATCTACTGCAGATGCTTTAGAGCTGCACAATTCAAAGGTCTGCCAAAATCAGATTTTTTCTCCACATTCCTTAAAAAAAAAAAAATAAAACAAAAATATCCAAAATCCCAGTTTTCCCAGCTGTAAGCACAGTCTGCCTGCAAGCTGATGGGTTTGATCCCCTCCCTTCCCAGCCTTTCCTCCTCCCAGCAAAGCCAGGGCTCCTCCAAGTCCAACTGTCCCATTGAAAGATTCCAAATGAGACAGAAGAGTATTCTCAGCACAGCCCCAGCCTACCACTCACTAATTGGAGGCCATTCCCCATTTTGTGGAGCCTTGATGCTCCCCCATGGAGAACTCGGGACTGTGGGTTCCAGTCTTGGACTGTGGTGACAGCAGGAGAGTAAACAGAGCTGATAGAATTTGACAGGTCTATTCTTTTCTTAAAATCATTCAGTCTAAAAGATTTTCTTTTACATAATCCAAAGTGTTTTCTCATGAAGTAGGACAAATACTGCTCTGCATTTATGGTGCAGTTCAGATTTTATGCATTTTTATCAGAATTTGCCACTATTAAACGAGGTCAAATAATTTGTTTTAAAACTGTGGTAAAGAAATCGTAAATGGGTGAAAAGCTTTAGAGAACTGAGTTCAAAATGTTTCACAGAGAACCCAAAGCTGGTTTTTAAAAAGAGGAAAAGGAGAAAGTTATGATTTTTTTTTTAACTGCAGTAAGAGAAATCCTATCTTTCTCCCCCAAAAAGCCATTTTTTTTTCCCTGCAGCTCTGAGTTAAAGAATAGTTCTCTCCCTAAAAAGGGGGCTTTGTTAAGGTGGTGAGCTCTGCAGGGCACTGAAGATCCAGCCTTAAATCCAGCCTTAAATCCACGTCCCCAGAAGCCCCTCTCACCCACACCCTTCCTTAAATCCCAAATAATTTCTTCACCAATATTTATGCAGCCGAGAAAAACGCCCAGAGCAAACAGTGCCTCAGTAAACAGCAAAATCAGAGCCACAAAACTTTTCCCCAGGGGCTGCAGGGACTATAACAAATCCCTTGTTGAGCTGCAAGAGGCTGCGCTGCAGCGTTTGCATTTTGAATAGAGAGAGGCCGGGAGAAGAATACCTGCAGCACCCCCAGGAAAAGTTGCAAACCCCTCAGGCTGGGAGGAAGGAGTCTCTGAATGCTCATTTTATTTAAAAAAAATAAATAAATTAATTTTCTTCTGGTTTGCTTTATGTTTTGCTGCGAGGGGTGGGACGCGTTGTGTGTGTTCTGTGTTTCTTGGAGCTTTGCATCATGTGACAAAATGTAACCTAACATAACCCAGGGCTCCGTAACTCATGCAGAACCCTCCTGTAACTTCTAACAATGCTTTGAAATGATAAATTGAAGCACGGTGGTGCAGGTAAATTAAAATACGAAAGGCTCTTGGCAAAGCCAGGTTTGTTTCCACCCATATTAAAAGCCCTTTGACGTGTCAGTGCTTTGGAGGGCTTCACAAGTGCTTGTTTTAACTAAAAACTCCTCCAGTGTCTCCTGCACTTGTTCAGTCTCTCCATGACTGCTCCACAACAATGCAAAAAGTGATCTGCAAGGGAACTTTTAAATTATTATATTTGAACGAGGACATCTTTCTCTGGCAACGCTCACCCAGGACAGAGAGTTTAGAGAGGGGTCAGCCCAAGGTTTTGGAGGTGCATTTATCAAATATGGGTTAGTATCGAAATCAGAGAAACATAGAATTGTGTATGTAAAAGACCTCCAGGATTATCAAGTCCGGCCTTTATCCAAATGCCACCATTGTGAATATTTAAACAGGAATATTTCTAAATAAGGAATGCATTGTAACTGGTCATCAACCTTAGAAATCTATTTAGAGTGGAGAAATAATTCAGCTGTCTTAAAGAAAAAAAAAATAAAGAAGAAGAAAAGTGGACTTCTACATGCTAAAAGGATTTTTTAGGAAACAAGAAGGAAGCAACAGGAGCTGGCAGCCGTGCCAGTGCAGTGCATGTTTTTGAAACAGACAAAACCTCACCTGTACTCCTGCGAGGGGTGGTGGCTTTGCCCTGAATTCCTAATGATTCCTGACATTATGGACGGGATATCGCTCTCTATCATCTCCTGGGAAAGCAGCAGAAGGCAGCGGTCAGCAGCAGTAGCTATCCAGCACTTCAGCAGCGGCGGGAGCCACCGACCCCGCCCGAGCCCCGGCACCGGGGCAGGCACAGCCCGGCCCCGGCAGCCCCAGGTGCGCTGGTAGCACTGGAGAAGGCAGGAAAACACTTCACGGGAGATAATCCCATCCCAGACAGGGAGCCCTGAGGGAGGGACAGCTACGGACAGGGCACCGGGAGCACGGAGCCCGCCGGGAGCGCTCCCGCCTTGGGCTGCTCTGATGCCCCAAACAGCATCCGCCGCGTTTTGGATGAAAAAACTGCGGGAGCTGCAGCGGTCCCAGCGCGCCCGAGCTGCCCGGGGATGAGGGGAACAAGGAGACTCCAGCCCTGGATGCCCACAGATGGAAGGGGAGCCCAGGAGAATCCCAGAACCGCTGCCCCACGGATGGAGGGAGCCTGGTGGTTCCCAGCCCCGTGGATGGGAGTCCGGGAGAATCCCAAAACCGCTGCCCCAGGGATGGAAGATGCCAGGAAAAACCCCGCACCCACAGGGATGGAGCAAGCCCGGAAAGACCCCAGACCCGTTGCCTCGGGGGTTCAGGGGGAGACCGGGTCCCCAAACCCGCTGCCCTGGGGATGGATGCATGGATGGGTGGATGGATGGATAGATAGATAGATGGATGGATGGATGGATGGA
>VWYI01013666.1:525813-583956 GCA_013399455.1 Anthoscopus minutus
GCACCGGCCCGGGCAGGGCGGGCGGGCAGCGCGTCCCAACGGAGAGCAGCGAATGAAAAGGGGGAGGAGGAAAAAAAACCCTCCCAGATGAAGCCAACTTTGTGCAACTTTCCGGAGGGAGAAGGGGGAGGGATCCGCCCGTTCAAACGGGCACCGGCGGGAGGAGAGCGGAGCGGGGGAGCCGGTGCCCAACGCCCGGTGCTCGGTACCGGTGCTCAGTGCCCGGTACCGGTGCTCTGTGCCTGATGCTCAGCGGTCGGTGCCGGGTGCTCAGTGCCCGATGCCCCGCTTGGCGCTGCGGGAAGCGGAGGCAGCGGCCGGAGCCGCCTGTCCCCTCCTGTCCCGTGTGTCCCCTCCTGTCCCCTCCTGTCCCGTCTGTCCCCGGCTACAGCCGGTGCCGGGATGGCCGCGGGAGCGGAGCCGGGACAGCCCCGGGCAGGCAGCGCCTGTTCTGAGCCTCCGCGCTGCGGGAGGTGAGGGATGAGGATGGGAGGGATGAGGGTGGGAAGGTGGGGAGGCCCTGGCACAGGTGCCCAGAGCAGCTGTGGCTGCCCCTGGATCCCTGGAAGTGTCCAGGGTCTGGCTGGACAGGGTTTGGAGCAATCTGGTAGAAGAAAGAGAATTATTCATTCTGAGCTCTGTAATTCTGCCTCCTCTTTCACAAGAGGCTTTTAAAAGCATGGCTCAGCCAGAGAGAGGTCTGATGATAATGACATGAATTTGGGACAGTGTTGCCTCCAAGTACCACAGAGACGTGGATCAAACATCTGAGCCAAGGTCAAATCCCACATCAGCAGAGATCAACCCCAGAAAATATTGGCTTGGACTGTCCAGGTCTTTTCTTGAGACCAGATTTTATTTCCTATAAGCCTGTCATCAAAACAGGGACCAGCCTTCTCTGTCAGGAAAGTGGCCTTTAAATAGAGGCAGGCTGAAGTCTGTGATAACACTGAGTCCTTTGGGCTCTGCACAGCAAAGCTGACATGTGGAAATACTCCCAATATCCTTGCACAACAAAACCCCACAAGATCCATGATAAATGTATTTCCATGTGCTTGCCAGTTTACCACAGAGGATGGAGGGGATGAAATGTGAAGACAGATCTCTTTTTTTTCTGCTCTTAATGAGAGTTCTGTTCACTTTGATGAGCATCAAATCTCTCTCTGTAAATTGCTGTCAATAGAAGTGGAGATTAATCAATACTTCTATGAATCAATGCCTTTATCAGGCACCTCTGGAGAACTGAAATAAGAGGAAAAGTCACAGAACTGGCACAGCCTCAGGCATGGAGTTTGCACAGTCACAAGTGTTCCCTTAATTACAGGCTGCGTTAATTAACGTTGGGCTGTAACTTATTAAAGGGTCATCTCAGAGTCATCACATCCTTGCCTTGCAACTTAAAAAACACTTCAAAAAATGCTCTCCTCTGGCTGAATATTTGCAGGGGGGGTGAGGATAAACCACCTTCTGGAAGGATAAATTCCTTCCAGATCTTCTTGGAGCCTGTTCAAGACTTTGTGCTGAGCTTTTCCCCTGGCTGCTTTCCTTGCAGGAACACATTCCATGCACGGGCTGGTTTTCCCTCTCAGGTGATTTGCAACCCTTGGAAGGGCAGGATTGCACCGGGTGAGGAGCAAAGGGTGGCTCCTGCCCCGTTTGCTCACTGGGGGAGCTTAACCTGCAACGGGGAGGGATAAAAGGGCTTGGTTCTCCAAACACCTGCAGGAGCAGGTTCCAACAAGGAAAATTCCACTTAATTGGAGCAAGGAGCGTTTTCACAATGGGGGAAGTTCAGTGCTGCAATGGGCACTGGGAGGCTTTGAATCCCTGCCCTTGGAGGTGCTGGAATTGGACAGGACAGAGCTCTGAGGAGTTCATGGAGTCATGGAACACTTTGGGTTGGAAGGGGCCTTAAAGCTGATCTTGTTTCAGCCCCTTCCATAGCACAGGGAGCTCCAGCTGTTCCGTGTTCCATCAGGTCAGCTCCAAGCTGGAGCTGCAGAAGAACTGCAGGCTGATGGTTGGATTTTTAAAAACTTGGATTTTTTTTTTCCTTGTTTTTTGGGTTTTTTTTCCTAGTTCCTGTCAGGCTGGAGAAATGATGCTGTCCATGGAAAGGAATATTGGGGTGTATTTTCTCCTGGGATCCATCAGCTCTGTTTCTTTCTGTGATTTAAAATACAAGAACGCACAATATGGACAATTTCTGTTTGTATTTATAATTAACCTTATCTCAGTTAAGGAATAGTTCAAATTCACCTGTCAGAACTGAAGTTATTTTTTACAGTGAATATTAGCATTGGGTATTTCTATGGATCCAATTTCTGTCTGGTTTATTTGGTGGCATGAAAAATCACATATAGCCTTTAAATTAACATTGTTCAGCAATTAACTTCTTCCTTTCTTTGGACTAACAACTTTGTAGTGAACAAATAATAACAACAATAGAGGTAAAACAGGGACTTGTTTTTCAAAGGCATTCACTTTCTTGCATGTGAATTTCTCCTAAAACAGCTTTAATTTCTATAGAGTTTCTTTTGAATGACAAACTGAATTCATTTTACTGCCAGCTGAGGTCATCATAAAACAAGTTTGGTTTATTTTCCACACTCTTCACTGCTTTAGGAGAAAAGCAGGGAGGGGGAAAAAATAAAAAAGCAGGAGTTGAGAAACCTTCAAAAGCAGAGATTGATGAGAACTCTGTGAAGATTTTGGTGACCTCTGTGTCAGGCTGGAAAAATCAAAATATTTCCCCCACCTCAGACAGTTTGGACTAGGACCTGTGGTTTTTGTGGTGAACCCAGAAAGGCTGAAAAGCAGCTTCATGTTTATTCATCATCGTTTTTTGTGAAAGGACATCGGTGTGTCCTGACCCTGGATCTTCCTTCTCCTCACTTGGTTTTTATTTCTGATCATGATTTTCATCCCTCTCCTCCTGCGTATCTAAAGCATGTGGGGAAAATACTGATGTGACTTCAGCTCTGAGAGCATTTAGTGCTTCTCAGAGAGGAATAATTTCCTTGCACGCTTCAAACCAGCTTTGCTTTATGGGAAAGATTGGATTTTTGAGCTCCTCCTTTATTTACCCAGTTTAATTTATCCCTCCAGTCCCCTCCCTGCAGAAGTGAAACATTCTGTTCACATTTTAAACTGCAATTTCCTCACTCAGTCCCTGGTGGAGATGGGAATTTGGTTACACTTCATCCCCTTCCCAGTGCCCAGGTTTGGGGCTGTATCCTCACCCCCAGAAATAAAGAGCAGCTCTTCCCATTTACCCACATGCTCTTTTCCCAGGATTTGTGCATTCATATGGGAATAAAAATGTGCAAATGGATTCTGTCCAAGCCACTGGAAACACAGGAAACTCCACAAGCTCCCTCCTTTTATCCCCCTGCAAAAAGCACCGACCGTTTGTTTTATTTCGGGATACTGTATCCTAACAAATTATCCTTAAAAATCATTTGGTGTGAAATTGCAGATTAATCCCACCGGGATGGGGGTTTAGCCCTCGTCTGGCCACTTGGGAGCACACAGATGGTGGCTGGGAGTGTGACAAAAGGCACAATCCCTGATTACATGCATGGATGTAACGGACAGAAAGCTTTTCCTCATGGCCAAGGTGAGGAAAACACCGGAGGTCCTAGAGCCTGGCTCCTGCTGGGAGAGCTGTCCTGGAAAATCTGCTCTGGAAAAGTCTTGCAATGTCTCCCAAACAAAGGGAAACCTGCTCTGATTCCCTTTAAAATCCCGTTTTTACTCCCTAAGGCCGCTGCTGCTTTTCTTACTCATTTTTCTTCCTCGTTGTTTTGTTTCATTGAATCTTTAGGTAGCAAATGCCAACAAATGAGGATTCCTTTCGGAGTCTGGCAGCTTCTTATTCCCAAAAGTTAATTCTGTCTATCCCACAGGGAAAATGTTGTCCTGCTTGTGAAGTGCTGGAAGTCTGGCCTGGATGAAATTAATCTTTATCCTTGTGAAATGAAGTTGCTGCACTGCACAGCCCTGAAATTCCAACTGCCAGCTGAGCTGCTCTCTGATTTTAGTGTGAAATTGTTCTTACTTAGCAACAGAATCCATCATGCTGCTTGTTCCTGGTGGGAATTCAGGTGTGTGAGTACAAGGCCCCAATCCCTGGAAGCCTCCAAGAAGATTTCAGTCTCTTCCAAGCCAAACCATTCTGGGATTCCATGATTTGCCTGGAAAAATGGGCTTGGGGCTTCTAAATGCCCCTGCAACAGAAATCCTACAGAGCCAGGATTGTTTGTGCTTTAAGAGCTGGCAGAACCCCAAACCCCAACCCACAGAGACACACAAAGCCTGACAATATATTTATTATTTAGCCAGTTAAACCTAAGATTAGCACAATTTTTACCTCTGTGAGTGAATGACAAGAATATTTTGCCCTGATTTATGTCTAGCCTGGGGGGAAATGAGTTTATAGGTGCTGTAATTGTGCAGTGGTTATCATATACAATAATACGAAGCAATGAAATTAGAACAAATCCATGCATTATTTCAGCATGGAATTAATGCTTTTATTTTGCATTTAGGGGATGAAATAAATACTTACGGAATTGTATTTTTTTCCCCCCAAAACAGAGGGCTATCAATGTGCTCTTGGCTGATGGATGTAATTTCTAATTTAGTTTGTCATTGGAAGAGACAACTTCAGCCCCAGAGCACACAAAATTGTCACTTCTGATCTCTTTATTGCTCTTTTTGTAGCTTGTGGTTTATTTACAGCTGAGGAACTGTGCAGAGAATACTGTGTAGGTCCCACCTATTCCTTCATCATAGTAATGAGCTTTTCCTTAATTAATATCCCTCATTGTTTCAGCAAATCCCCATGGACTTTGTCATGCAGATAATGGCAATCAGTGCTTTTTCTGTCTCTGTGCTCACATGAAGCTTTTTTCTTTTTATAGGTGAAAAGGAAAGAAGAAAAAAAAAAAGGAGATTTTGGAGCTCTTTGCTTCAGTCTTTGGGCAAAAGCACAACTTTTTGTTGTAGGAGCAATGAATGTTGAGTGAGTATGGAAATATTTTGGGAAATTCATCCCTGAGGGCTCAGTTGGCCTCAGCTGGAGGCACAGCTCATGAAAAAAAAACCCAACCAGCTGCTGCACCCAGAGCTGGAGCACAGCTTTCAGAAAGCCCATTCTGCTCCCCAGCAAGGGAATTCCATTGGCACAATGGTTTGAGGATCCCAGTCTGGCCATGTTTAATTTGATATTTTTTACACAAAAGCACAGAGACGACAGAGAGTGCCAGAGACTGGTTTGGGACTGGAAGTGTTGCAGAACTCAAAACTCCCCATGACATCTGGGTTATCAACCACGACTGGAGATGCTCAAGGAGAACATTCTTCAAGGTTAGTGGAGAAGAGTGTTAATAGCAAACACACAACTTTTTTCTTGGTTTTGATTTGTGCAATATTTTCACAGATACATTTTATGAAGAATAAAAAGCAGCACCCGCAGGGTGTCAGAGTAACATCCCAAATTCGGTCTGGTAAATCCTTTCAGAAGGGACAAGAGGTTGGATTTCCATTTTCTTCCTGGCTTCTGTAAATCTTTGGTGAATATTGGTTCTACCCAGGCATCATCCCTCATAGAAGAGGGATATCACCCCTGCTTTCCTGCCAGGTGTTCCAGAGTGTTGGGTGTTTTCAGGGATTCCTGGTTCTGAGGATTTGTGTAACTGTGAATGTTCCTGGGTGGATGCATCCATCAGAATCCAGCAGTGACCATTCCTTTGGAGCCAGTGAGCCTGTGAGTATTTTTCTGAGGTTTTTAAGAGTGACAAGTTAAGATCCCTTCTCTTGATAAGGCTGTCACCAAACTAACATAACCCAGAAATCGTCAGCTCCATTATGAGCAGCCTTTCCATTATCAGCAGCTCTGCCCTCACCAACCCCACGATTCAGGGAATATTGTTTCCTTCTTCCATGACACACCAGTCTAATTAAACCATTTCTGCACCTTCCCTGGCCATAACTCTTCATTCCAGTAATTAGAAGACACCCCAGTACAGAACACGCTGCTTCATCAACTTTTAGGCTACGAGACTTAAAACTAACATTTTCAAAAGCATTTCATGGTTTGAAAGAATGGTCAATTAACCTTCAGTTTCCTGGGGGGAACCCTGCAAAGAACTGTCAACAGTTCAGTTTAGAGAGATTTGTCCAGTGACCTACAAGGCCACGAAGTTCACGAATGCATGGAACGGTGTCATCACGGATTTGTTCCCCGGGTTACTGTCACAAGAGAATAAACTGATTTTTCTGCTACAGTAACAAGTGACCAAGGGGTGACAGGACGACCCCGGTGCTTCCGTGGGCTCCTCAGCAAAACCAGGGCCACTCAGCAGGAAAAACCCCCCCTGGTATCTTCAGGATGAATTATGTGTCTCTTTCTCTTCCTCCCATAAGGTTCTTTTTTTAATCAGAGGAGCCCTGGGGCTGGGGGATTCCTTGGCTGCCTGCTGGGTTTCTTTGTATTTGGAATTCTCTGCAAACGGCAGTGTAAGATAAATGTCTGATTATTTTGCTGGTGACAGTCCTCAGGTTTAAGTGATAGCAACATCTTGGTCTTTATAGCAAATTAAAAGCTTTCTGTGGAGCCCTGGGGATTGATTTGGGGATGCACCTGCTGGAGGAACCCGTTCTGAGCCTTCTGGAGAGGTCTCACCATGAAGCTGGTTTTATTGTGAGATTCCAAAGGAAACAAGAGTCTGCTCCTGGCCATTGAAGGTAAAACAATCTCTGGTTTCATGAGGGAGGCAGAATTACCCACAAATAAAATAATCTTCTGTGTGGGATTGGATATGTGGAAATTTGAATCTTTGGCTTTGCTTTTAATTCAGTGCTCTGTAAGCACAGGGGTTTACTTACCATTTCAAAAGCTGCATGGAAAAATTGATTTTATTTTCTTCTCCTCGTCATCAAAACATTTTCCTTGGCCAACCTTACAAATCCCTACACTAAACCTGATTTCTCATTATGCTACACCCATGACACACACAGTCAGGGTCACTGCTCCATGACTGGAACAGTCTCTAGTACAGTTTTAAACATTTCAGTTGATTCTATGTAGTGCTCCAAACTTAAGATTTTAAGATATGAAGTAATCAGGAGGGTTTTCTTAAGGACACACATCCTTGTACTGAGATAATTCCTTAGAGAATGGTTTGGGTTGGAAGGGATCTTAAATCTCATCCAGTTCCACCTCCTGCCATGGGCAGGGACACCTGCCACTATCCCAGGTTGCTCCAAACCTTGTCCAACCTGGCCTTGGACACTTCCAGGGGTGGGGCATTGTACTCACACACCTGAATTCCCACCAGGAGCACTCAGTTGTGAATCCTAGGAGCAGTTTTTGTACTGAGTTCCGACATCAGAGTTCTCCAAATCCCAAGTGCTGCATGACAGGAGCTGGATATTCTTCAGAGGAAATGGAGATATCTTTATAGGGATGTTTTTAAAACTGGATCACACCTAAGGCTGGGAATTGAAACTTACTCCCTGTTTCCCTGAGTTTTACTCAGCTGCAGACTCGTGGCTCAGGCTCCAAAGCTCTTCCTGCCTGTTGTGAGTCCCATCTGAGCACATCCATTGGGACAAATCAGGAAGATTTTCCACCCAAACCTGGTGTGAGGGTCTGTCAGAGCCTTCAAACCTGATAAAACCCAGCAGGAAGGGAATAACATTGGTCCTGTGTATTGCCAGTGTCCTTTTGTTTTTGCAGCGACACATTTGTCATTCTGTGCCCCCTCATGAGGTGAGCGAGAAGGGAAGGACGAGCAGGAAAAAATTAAAAATTTGCCCATTTTTTTTCAGAACAGCTGAGGAGAAGCCAAGACCCTGACTGGTTCTTTTCCCTCCTCAGAAGCCCCAGAGCAGAGATTTAAATTCAAAGCATGACTTTGCAGGCTGGGCTGCTCAGGGGGGAGGGGAGCAGGCACGAGGAGCAGCGAGCGCGGTGCACGAGCGGCGCTGGACATGGAGAGAGATATCATTAGATTCAAAAAGTGTCTTCCCACACAAACAAAAGGAGAGGCTGGCTGGGAGCATCAGGATTGCCCAACACGAGCTCCAGAGGCACTGCTGGGACAGCAGCTGGGTGGGCAAGGACAGGGTCCTGTTGCTGCTGTGCCCGGAGTGTGGATGCACACGGAATGTCTCACACGGGCTCTGGGCTCTCTCCCCACTCAGGATCAATTACTCATCCAAAATGACAGCCACTGTCTGGTGACCAAGAGTTGTCACCCACTTGTGCTTCCTCAAGTGGTTTTGCTTTCTGGGCTGGTCTGGCTGCTCTGCTGCGTTTTTGGAAGGAAGAGCTGGCAAATTTTTCCAGTTTTTATTGCCCGAAGCAATTCATCGCACGGAGCGCCTTGCTTGGTTTCTTATTGCACTCTTGCTTCAACACCTTGATTTCTTTCCACATTCAAATCATCATTGCTGATGGTTATTTTTTGTAAATAAAAGCTCAGTGGTTTTTGCTACAATTTTTTTGCCTCAGAGGGAATATTGATCCTGCTAAACCCCTTGGAATATGAAGTTGGGCCCTTCTTTTTCCAGTTCCCCTTTAGCCCTCTGCCAAACGGGTTTAGCCTTCATTTGTTCAATGTTTGGTCTCAGAATGGGCAGTTTAATGCTCAGATGAATTTCAATATATGGGGATGCAACAGGAAAAACAGCAAAAATAAAAGAATCTGTTGGGGTTATTCATGTGCTTTTGGATTTGATTTACTTCCTACTTCCTTATTTAATAACCAGATTCCTTAAGACTCCTTAAGCTTGACTGACCCGTGTTTTGTTGGCAGGTCTATTCCACTGACCCCTGCCAAGACCCCTGCCCCAGTTCGTCTATCAGACAAAAATGAATCTATTCCAGGAGCTATCACTTCCCATTATCTCTAATTGAGCCTGACAGTTGGAGACAGGCCTCATTATTTTTAATTGGGCCCTATAGTTCTAGAGTTAAATTAAACACAATTTAATGCAGATAGCTCATCTACATGGCTATGACAGAGTCAAATTGTATTTTAAGTTCGGTGGAACGGGGTTTGTTTGCAGGCTTTGCTTTTGCAGAGTGTTGCTGCTTCGAGCTTTGCTTTGTGTAAAACCTGCCTGGGGTGTGAGGACTCGTCTGTTAATTAGAACCTGACCTGGCCCTGCACCTGTTGGAACTTTTCTCTCCACTTTTATACCAAAAATCCAAACGTGGGCCCAGGGTGGTGATGAAGAACTCTTTAATCAGCCCAGACTGCCTGTGAGAGCTTCATATGGTTCAGGTAGTTTTAAACAGATTTGCCGTGGTGTCATGCAAACAGAGAAACTGCTGAAAGTTTTCCCCAGATTCCTGTGGGAAGTTTTATTCAGAGTTTAAAGGGAAGATACCCCTCAGTACCTCAACACGGGCATTTTTACTGCTCCATTCAGAGCTTTTTTTCTGCTATGAAGCAACATTTTTATCACTATCATTGGGGCTTTTCTGTGAAGACACCTCTGGATAAAGCAGGAATTGAACCATCCTGTTGCTGTAAATATTATAAATGTTCATGTCCTGGATTTTCTTAGGGAAGGAACATTCCAGTCTCTGCTCAGGAAGGAGCTGTCTCACCCTTCTGGTGGTTTTCAGCCATACAGGAGTTGGAAAATCAGATTGGTAAATCATTCCCTGTGCTCTTTCTTGAGTCAGCTGTGGGCTGCTATACCAAGACATTTGTTACTGAATCTTTAACTTTTCCAGAGTTCTCAAAGCAGTTAATCCATCACAAAACTCCTTGGATTACCCATGGAACCAAGATCCCTAATCACAGAAGGCTTTGATTAAATATTGGATTTTCCCTTGCACAGGTGAGGTTAAACACTTGTTTCAAAGGACATTTCTTTTGACATATTTGTATTTTCTGTACTCTCCTCTTCAGCTTTTCTTGAAGGTCAAATAAACAAACTACAGCACTTCTCCCATGAGAAGTAAAACATCCAATGTGTCTTGAGGAATCCAAGACAAGGATCCTTCAGTTTGGAACAGTGGGATCTCTGCTCTTCTTAAGAGTTTGGGCAGCTTGCACTTGTAATTATACACTGTGTGTTTAATTAACAGACACTTAATCATGGAAATTCTATGACATCAGGCCTGGAGGCTGGGATTGCCCTGGAGAAAAATGAGCAAGGATTACCCAATATTTGCACAGTCCCTGCTCCTTCCTAACTGCTCTCCTTGGTGCCAGCCACCCTTCCCAGCCCAAGGTCAGCTGTGCCTCACTTCTCCTGCTGCCTCTGGCATCTCTTCTGGAGCAGGGAATTCCTGCAGCCTGGAGAAGCTCCTGGATGAGCCCTTTGCTGCCTTTTCTCCTGGCATTGCTTTTGCTGGACACAGAGGCTATCAGGGACTGTCCTGGAGAAAATGAGCAAGGGTTACCCAATGTTTTTTCAGCCCAATCACTCACTTGAAAGTTGATGTCATGGCACCTCTGGGGTGATTTTTCCATGCCCACGGCCAGCCTGGAAATGCTACTCCAGCCAGACAGCACCAACTGCATGAATATCCCAGCTTTTCCACTCATTGGGTGTTTTTGTTGGCTTTATCCTGGCTGGCAGAAACCCTCTCCTTCCCTGGCCCTGCAGAAGTCCCTGCTGTGACATCTGAAAATCCCAGGAGATACAAGGGTGCTGCTGTCCTTTTGATCCAACTTGGGAGAGAAAAGGCCTTTGTCCAGCCACTTTGGCCAGTGAGCAGCACAATCCCAAAATTATGGCCCAGATTTAGTGACCTGTGTGAGGAGTGAGACTGAAAGGGGTTCATTACAGCTTTCCACACCTCTGTATATCAGTATTTGGGATTTATGACAGCTTTCCATGGCCCCATGGGTCTACATTTGGGGTTTTTATGGCTCTTGCACATCAGCATTTAGGCCTTGATGGGAATATTCTCTGCAGCCACACAAGGGAGAGGAAGGATTGCCAGCCACGTTGTGGATGTGGAGCTGAAGTTTTGTGTTTTTGTGGGAAGATTGTGGTGAGGGAGACTGGAGTGGTTTGGATGCTGGGTTTTATGCACGCATTTGTTCTGTACAGCAATTTTTTGGGGGAAAAAATTCATACCAGAACTAAAGGGTTTCAGTGTCCTCCCTTCGGTAGCTGGCAGAAGAACAGAGTTGACAAAAATGTTACTCTCATATTTGCTGTAGTAATTAACTTCTCTAAGTTCCAGCTGCCCAGTCAGGGAGGGCACAGCTCCATGAAGCTCTGTCTGGATGTCTTCCTGTTAGGAAGAAAGTTTAAATCCTCATCCTGAGAAATTCACCCCAATTTCAAGTGCAGACAGGAAGATTTGTTCATTTTAAGTGAAGTTCACATTTCCCTGATTCCTCGTTTGCCTTGTGAATATGAACTTTTAATGGGATAAATCCATGATCCGATGGCCTGTGCAACAGCACCTTGGTGCTGCATGAAGCTCACAGATTATCATGGCTCTGCTGGATTGATCCCACAATCCCAGATCCTCTGAGGGTGGAAAAGACCTCCCAGACCATCTAGTCCAACCTGTGACTGATCCCCATCTTGTCTGGGCTTTAAATGCAATGTAAAAATCCCAGATTCCGACCTTATCAATGACAGAATTTCCCCATGTGTGACTGTTCTGCTCCAGAGGTGCAGCAGGGCTTGGAGAGGCTCATGGAGAGCAGGTTGTGGTTTTCATGTATTTTACCAGGATCAAGTTATCTCCTGTTCCCTCTGTGTTGTTTTGGGGTGGGGATTTTTTGTTTTGTTTGGTTTTTTTTTTTGTCTGCTTTGTTTTTGGGTCCTCTCAACCAGCTTGAGCAAGAATGTGGGTTAGAAACAAAAGATGTCGAGGATTTAATTTAGCCAGACAAAAAAAATACTCTTTTCAAATGTTAAAACAGGCTGAAAGAGATGTCTGAGGGCTGGTTTGAAAGGACAGGACTTTGTTCCCAGTGCTGTTCCCAGCAGTGATGGGAGACACTTGGATCCTGAGCTGATGGATCTGCCCTGTGCTGCCTCCTCACACTCCTGGCCTTCTACCCTGCTTTATTCTTTAACTAATATATACATTTATATTATATAATTCACTGGCCAGATTTCAGTTGCCTGGAGAAGAGCTTTAAAAAGTAAAACCAAAAATTTTTGGGAATTTTTAACAGCAGTAGAAGAGTGTTATTTTTTTACTTGGAATGTTTGGAATTACTGAGATCAGGGGTGAATAATTGATAATCATTTTAACCCAAGCAAAAATTCCATTAAATATGAACAAGAGGAGGCTGGACACGTGGTAAAGGATTTTTCTTTCCCTTTTCACTGCAACCAATCCCTTTGGATCTGGTCACTGAAGACACCTGGCAATGAAATGGGTGTGTGAAAGAGGAGGAAACCAGATATTATGTTACTTAAAAGTCATTCATCATGTCACAGGAAGGCAGGAATCTGAACTCCTGCAATAAATAATCGCTGAAGGTGATCTCTGTGCACAAAGCAGCTCTGACAGGGAGCCACTGCCAGCTGCTGAAATGTCCCTCTGACAGCAGGCCAGGAGCTGGGGTGAAGGCTAAGGAGGACAGGACACAGGGAAATGATTTCCTGGGAACCATCCCATGAGCTGTCCATAGAAGTGAGCTCCCTGATTTTGCTGGAGGAAAGCAGGACTCTGGGTTCAGGTCTCAAGCCTGAGTTGCAAGGAGTGTTTGAAGAGCTCCATGTGTCCGTCACACCCCGGCTCCAGCCACGAAGTTGTTTTGCATTTGTCAGCAAAGAACGTTTCTGCCTCTCTTTTAATTCCATGCTTGGTTTTTCTGTGCTTTCTTCATGGAAAGGGTGGTCAGGCCTTGGAAGGGGCTGCCCAGGGAGGTTTGGAGTCTCCATCCCTGGAGGTGTCCAAGGAAAGCCTGGATGTGTCACTCAGTGTGCTCTGGGCTGGTGACAAGATGAGGATCAGGTTGGACTCAATCTTAGATGTCTTTCCCAAGCCAAATGATTCTACAATTCCCACTCTGTGCAAAGCAATTCCTCAGCATTCCCTGAGTAATCCCCTTTCCATTGATGGCATGGGAAGATCTCTTTGGGATTTTCTTTGAGTTGGTGGCAACTTCCACGTTGTAATTGCATGAGAAGAGAGCAGAGCTGTTTTGGTGGACAGGGTAACACCTTCTTGGCATTTCCCAACAGTTCAGATGGACCAGGAATGCCCATGGCACATCCAACAGTCCAGGCAGGCTCACTGAAAAGATCCTCCTTGTCTGTGTAACCAGAGAGAGACTCTGGGATTTTCTGTCAGCAAAAGAAAGGATTGGGAGGGATAAATTGGACCTACCTGGAGAGCTGAAGTGGCCACGAGCACCCTTTGCCTTCCATCTCTTGTAACTCTCAGTGGCACCCTCAGCTCTGCTCCCATACATCCCTAAATGAATGAATGAGTTTTCCTCAGTGTTTCTACCCCAAAATCAATAACACACATTCATATGGTCTTCATCTCTGTATTACACCATCTCATATTAATTTCTCTGTTTTCCTCTCCCTTTCCTGGAAGGTGCCCAGAATCTAAACTAAGTGGCTTGGCAGTGCTGACCTGCATTTCCCAGAAGTTCATCCCTGGGACTTTTACCTCAAAATTTTGGTGCTGCTCAGTCCTGTAAGTGCTCCCTGTCCTCTCTTCCAAGTTCAAACACCCACAGCAGTGTGTCCCCACCCTTCAGAGGCACCAGGGAATGAATGGGATAAATCCTGAATGAATTTAATGAATATTTTCCCTGTTGAAGCAGCTGTAGGAGTCTCTCAGAGCTCGGGGTGTAGTTTTTCACCAGCTGATGCTGAGTGAGGCTGGTGAGGTGCAGGTGGAACAGCCTCTCCCCAGATCTGGTTACACCACGTCAGGACCCCGGGGAGGAAAAAGGCAGAATTCAATATGTGCGTGTGAGAGTGGAGCCCTCATCCTCCACAAGAGTTTTATTCCAATTTCTTCAGGGTGAGTCTGTACCCACACTGGGCCCTGTCCCAGTGAGGTGGAGAGATCCCAAAAGCTGCAGCAATGCAGGGAAGCTGCTAAAATTGTCTCAGTGAGCTGGAATCACATGAAAGATTCATGTGGAGTCTTAGCACCTGCTCCTGCTTTGTGGGATATCTGCACTGTTAATTTTTAAGCACGTCTTAGCCTGGGGAAGGGAGATCCTATAACCAAGGGAATATACATTATTAACCTTAAAGCTCCCAGCTCGAGGCAGCTTCTGCAGCCTTGGCCACTCTGGGTTCTGAAAGAGCAGCTGAGCAGCCACCACCTGCCCCGTGGCAGCATCAAACTGGGATGGCTCCAGCTCAACACACCCAAAGGATGCCCTCCCTAATTTGGGTAGTTTGTAATTACCACAGAACTCTCTCACCAACTCCTCAAGGATCCCAGGTGCAACCTAATCTGGAGGAAGATACAGTTTCTAGTTCTTATCTTGGAAAAGTGGCCACTAAGTGGATGCAAGTGCCATAGGCCCAAGTCTCTGGTCCCAGTAAATTATTAAAGGCGCTCAATTCGGGTGAGGACATCGTCCCTGCCCGGCTGCCCAGAGTTCTGAGGGACCTTACCCAGGTTCAAAGCCCCTGGTGAATGGTTTCCCTGGAATAATTGGTAACAGCAGCCAGGATGGACACCCAGGTAACTTAAATTATCGTGGCTCTAGTGGGAGATGCATTAACAGAGAGATTTTTTTTTCCATGGGGCATTTCCTGCAGGGAGTTGGAACTGGAGGGTTTTTAAGGACCCTTCCAACCCAATCACTCTAGGAATTTAAGATTTCTGTTATCTGTATTAGTGTGTATTTGAGTGGTGCATTTCTGTAGGTTAAATGATGGGATAATGATCTGGAAATTGTGTTTTTATAAAGCACACAACCGATGCAATTTGGTCACAAATATCAGGACTCATTTCCTAAACTTCCTGGTGCAGAAATATATATTGAATTTATCCTGGACAACGTGGGGTAAGAGCGACTTTTCTTGATTCCTGTGTGCCCCTGAAGGCTCCCTTTCCTTCTCTGCTGGCTAATGGCATTTTTGGACTTCAACACAGAAAAATCTTGGAAGCTGGGACTGGGATGACATCTCACATGCATGGTAATGAAGTCTTGACAGAGGAGATGACAAATGGAACTCCAGGATCAATCCAGCTACTTTTCTTCTTTTTTCCAAGAAGGCTTATTTTTTATAAACCTTCCCATTTTTAGTGGAAAAAAAATTGAAAGGTTTTTAAAAAATTATAGTTAAGTCGCAGGTTTCTTGATGCCTGCTGATGACTTTCTCATCATAGGCTTTAGGAAAACTTCCAGGGAAAATTCTGCAGTACTGCACCACTACCATGGGTGCAGGCTAGTTTCTTAAATAGTCCAGTTTAATTTTCCTAAAAGCTCCTGAGGTTCTGGAGCTGGGCTCTTTGGACAGAGGTCACAGTTTTGGTGTAGGGCTCTGCAATCTCCTCCAAATCCCATCACAAAACCTGGGCATGGCTTTTGCAGGACAGACATCCAGGTAACCTTGACATTTTCTGTCCAGAGCTGCCTCCTGAGGAACTGGATGGGGGTAAAATTCCTGTGGTCTCCTTGGCAAACGTTCCGCTGCAAAATAACCTGGTTAATCCTTGGTTTATTTATTGAGCATCGGTGTGGTGAGACCTGCTCAGAGGCAAGAGGCTCCCTGGGCATCTCCTGTCCTCCTCTTCCCGTGGAAAACCGTGCTCGGTGCTGGGGAGGGACATGGAGCTCACGCTCACCGCAGGAAAGTCAGTCCTGCAGCAGCTCTGAGTGTGCTGGAAAAGCTTCCCAGGGAGCTGCTCCCAGGAGGGACTGGGCTGGAGAGAGGCAGGAGAAGGGGAGGCCCTGCAGCTGGGGGGGTTGGAGGGAAGGAAGGAGTGACTCTGAGGCACTGGGAGAGGAGCTGCAGCCAAGGTGGTCAGCTGGGAGCAGAACAGGAGCCGGGCTCCTCGGGGCAGATGGCAGAGCTGGATGCAGAGACCAAGGAGAAGGAAGGAAATTATTCCCAGAGAGAAGGCGGCAGAGGCAGAGCGTGACAGGCTGAGGCAGAGAGAGAAATACAGTGACCGAAGGCAAGGGAGGATTTAATTTTTAATTAGCCACAATGAATTCCTTCCACGTGTGAAGTCTGGTGAGAACACGGAGTGAAAGGAGGTAACGGTGGGGTTTGCTTTGGTGGGTCACATCAGAGAGGGAGGCAAAGGGGTCTCTCAGGGAGCTGAAGTCCTGAGGGCTGAACTCGGAGCTGCTGGGGGTGTCTGGCTGTGGGACAATCCTAGGAATCCCTGGAGTTTTCCTTGTTGCAGCACGGAGGGGATTTTTACTCTGCCTGTGGTGCTGCTCTGTGCATGGTCTGGCTGAGCCAGAGGTGGTGGATCCCCCTACTCAACGATCCAAAATTCAGCAGGAAAATGGTTCATCCATTGGGATAAGGGCTTTGCCACCAAGGCTTGGAGCTGATAAAGGAACGAGGGAATTTCTGGTTGCAGGAGGCTCCAAAATAATTCCCCCTCAGAAGTTCTTGGGTTTGGAGGGGCCTTTTCCCTTGTCCCTCAGATGTGATTCCCTGTCTGGCTATTTACTGTATTGATGACACGAGGCAGAATTCCAGCAAACAGGATGAGAACAATAATTGCTGGGGTAATTGTTCTACTGCAGAGCTGGGATGCGGACAGAGCGCTGGCTGCAGGATTTGGCTTCTCCTTTCTCCCCACTTCCCTGCTTTTCTCCCACATCCTCTCTTTGCTTCTCATCCAGCAGCAGGGAAATTCTCAGCCTGACTGCCAGGATCATTTCCATTCCCTGTAAATAGTCCTCAGTGAGGAATTCTTCCAGGGAAGTCTCATAAAGGCAACACATCTCTTTCCTCCAAAGTGCTCTTTTTAATATGTAAGACATTCCCATCTAAATCACTGCAGTTATTTCTACTTCCTCAAATAACATCTAGCTCTAGGTATTAAAAAACAGATAAATAAGTCATAAAGAATTATGAGACTCTTTAAAAGAAACCTGTTAATTTTAGGTACATTTAAATTTCAAGACAAGGAATAGCAACACTTTCTGATTCAAAAATTCACCTAAATCCAATAAAATGTGGCTATTTTGACCCATTTTAACAGGTTTTTCCTCTTTCAGAGGATGACTTTTCCCTCTGTCAGCCATCCAGAAGCCATTTAGGAATCAGCTGAGTCCCCTCTGCCTCCACCTGCTCTGCCATACCCTGGAGCCCACATGGAACGAGTAGTTTTGTGCTTCAGAAGGTGTGGGAGGGGATTAATTTTTCCCTCTTTCCTTCTTGGCTTGCCTTTTTGTAGCAATGTGGAAAAGTGGGGTAAGTTCAGAGCTCATCCTAAGGTTTTATGCTAATGAGCACTTTAAACTGGGAATTTCTGGATAATGGCAAGCTGGGACCTGACTGGGAGCAGTGGTTGTTGTCCTTCTCCAAGGAACAGAGGCAGAAGAAGTTTTGGAGAGAATGGTGGGACCAAAGGAGGAGGGAAGGAGCTGACTTTCACCTACACACAAAAAAGGGAATTTTTTTCTGACCAGTGGAGAAAGGGGCTGGTGACACCAGAGCCTGGGTATCTGTGATTGCCTGAGGAACCTTGATTCTTACTTGAACCCAAACCCAGAGGAGCTGCCCTTTGGTGACCCTGATGGGTGGATCCTGCTACACTTGGAACACTGGAGATGCCCCTCACCTTCTATTCCTGCTATGGAGTAGAACCAGCCTGGATGCTCTCAGAGGGCATCACTGTGGCTCTTCATTTCCCTTCTCTGTCCCTGTGGCTGCAACAAGCCAAGAGCAGAGTGCTCCCTTTCCCTTCCCCAGGCCCATCTGTGATGGATGATCACAGAGCCAGCAACCAGGCCCTTTCCACTCTCAAAAATAGCTCTGGGGCACTGCAAGGTACCTTGAGGGCTAGGAAAGGGATGGTTTTGAAGAGAAGATAAATTCTTTCCTTTACAGACACTCCTGAATCGAGACTCTTTGCTGGTTGAAGCTGCAGGTCTGGTATCCCTCTCCCAGGTGGGGACCAGGGGCTCTCAGGTGGCAGCTCCCAGAATGAAACCCTGATGCGGCCTCTGAAAATGTCTCCATGCTCCCAAATTTAAAAGCTTGTTACTGAAGTGCTTTGTGTGCAAGAGGTCCAGGAAACCTGAACCAGGGAAAGGAGGATGAATATGTTTTCTGGAGGAGTTTGGAGGAGGTTTTTGCTCTTTATTCCCATCGTGGCTGTGTCTCCAGGCTCAGCTGAAATCGTGCCCTGCCAGTAAATCCTCAGCCAGACCATGAGCCCATCCAGCCTCTTTGCTGCCCTTCCAGCTCCTCCCAACCAAAACTGCAGCCCTGGCACTGCTGTCCCCTGAACCCTGACGGAGCAGAGGCATAGCAAGGCCTGTCCTAAATCACAGAAAGCCTTGGGTGACCTTGGCGGCAGTTCCTGATTCAGACCTTGTATTGCAACCTCTGCAAGTTTCTGATGTGTAGATGTTATGGAAGCAGCCCCTGAGTGCTGGGAGGCTCTTACAGAGTGATAAAAATTGGCTTTTGCTGTGGGAACTGGAGCTGTAATCTTGGTTTGGACTGAGATTTGTTGTCCAAGGTGTTGTTTGTCTCATCTGCTCTCAGTTCTGATCCTGACTCACACAGGCAGCTCCTTTCTGCTGCCTGGTGCACAAAGGGTTTGGCCTTTGGGGGGTATTGGGACAATCCTGTGGGAGATGTGATCCCAATCCTTGCTTCATCCCTTGCTGTGTCCATAAATGGGATTTTGGGGCCATTTTCCTGTGGTTCTCTGTTCTGTCTTGAAGGCTAATAAACACCCTGGAGGTGTGCTCAGCTTGGAATACATGAATTTACTGTGGTTAAATGCTCCTCTCCTTGTACCTTAGGGACAGTCAGATACTCCAGGACCATCTTTCTCTTTCCTAGAAAATGAATAAGTCTGCCTTGCTGCATTTCCAGGATTTTTAACTCTGAATTTTAGTTTTACAGCTGGAAGTCCTGTGCTCTGTCAGCCGGGGAATGCTCTGGAGGTTAGCCATGGAGTTTATCAGCAATTGATGTTTTCTAATAAACCATCCTGTTCTGCAATTAATAAGGATTCAGGATTCATTAAGGAGCTGTCTCTGGTCCAGCAGTGGCAGTAAATCTGAGCATGAGGAGAACTCTGACATTTAGATCTGAAAGCCAACAACTGAGAGGACAAGCACTTCAGTGTCTGTGCTCTGGCCTGACAGGATTTGAGCTGGGTTTAACCTGGTCCTAAATTTCCCAAGGGAGGTGGAATTGCTGCTTCTTTCCTCGCTCACCCAGCGTGTCTGGGGTGCAGAGATGAGCGCAGAGCTTTGGGCAGCATCTCTGTGCCTGTGAAACAAGCTGAGACAGCGCAAGGGCCCTTCCTATGAGTAAAAAAAGCTATAAAGAAACGTTTCATGCTCTTAAGTCAGGTGCCTGAACGCTTGGGTGCCTGCTGTAACCTGGGAGCACTGGTGCGAACTGGGAACTCTGGGGTGGGAAGCCTTCGCCTAACCTGGGCCAGGCTTGCTGGCACCGACCCAAACTGCGAGCTGCTCGCATTAACCTGACAGGCCATTGTTTTATTCAAGCTGACGTGGTGAATGGGGCTCTTTTTGCCCATATTCTTTACCTGTCTCGTTGTGTTAAAGTGGGGAGCGCCGGGGGGCAGGTGGGCCCAGGCCCCGGCCCCACTCGCAGGCCTCGGAGGGCCCGGCGCGGCCGACGGGGACCCCGTGGCACAAGAAAGAGTTGCTAAGAACAAATCTCTATTGTTCCCCGTCATCTTTAAATGAGTGTCAAAGTAGGCAGGGGGGCTTTGACCGTTAACCGCACAATTTAGCCGGCCCCTTGTGTCCGGCAGCCCCCTCCGCCTTGGAGCTCCTGGGATGAGAAAAGGCGGCCTCAGCCCCTTCTAAATGGGCCAACTCTTCTCCTTTGTGTGCAGACTGCCCAGTGTGAAATCCGCAGTGACGTTAAATGTTTTCTAATGAATAATTACTGAAAGGAAATGGAGGAATATATGTGTCATGGATTGTAGCGCGTTAAAATGTTTTCTTTTGGGCACAAAAATGTTGTCCTTCAGCAGCGCCGCGATTGTTTCAGGGAGCCTTTTGTGGGGGTTTGGATTCTCAATGGATTATCTGTGAGCGTTCGCTTTTCCAATAGGAATCAAAAGGGTCCTTTGGCAAACTAATGTTTTTCAAAATGGCAGCCATGAAGCCCATTTAGTATTTAAAGTTTGGGGTTTAAAGAAATGTTTGAACTCAGGAGATTTTCTCACTTTTTTTCATTCTTTTGATTTATGCAAGTGAAGTGGTTCACCTCGACCTCTCCTCTATTGAGAAAGACAGACAGTCACCCTTTAACAAGTCTATAGCAGACCATGCCCTGGAGACAGACAAGAGGCCTTAAGAACTCTTGGCGTTTCCCTGGGCTGTTGATTAACCTTAAAACCCTCTTATTCTGTATTCTTTTGAAAAGAAATTAGGTTACAATGTGTAAATTTTTTCACAGTATAATTGTATTTATGAATTCTCCTGCCTTGAGGAGCGCGTACAGTAGTGCTAGACAGTCCAAGTGCCTCCCTGCACACACAAAATATCCTTTTTCCATGGCTGCTGCATTCCCAAGCTTGGTCCATGTCCAGCATTCCAGTTCAGTTAGAAATCTGAACGAGATTTCCAGAGATCTGTGAAAAGTATCAGTGAAATATCTAAAAATCATCTTGTTTTGTTGGCTTTGCTGTGATGGGACAAGTGTAACTTGGTCTTGTGATGGAATCTGCTCTGCTTTAATCCCTTTTTTATGGGGTTCTCGTTTATCTGAAAACTAAGCCGAGCAGATGAATTCTCAGGAGCCACACCAAGGTTTCCTCAGGAGGGGAAAAGTGTTCCCATTGCTCTGGGCTGGCTGTTCTTCCTGGGTGGGGATGTGTCACCCCAAGTCCTGCTGCCAAGAGCTGACACTCTGAATTTCCTTTGGGGACAATTGGATGAGTCCTGACTGCTCCTGGAGAAGACACAGGGCATCCCTACAGAGCACTGGAGTCCTGACCCTGAGGTCACTGCTGTAGGAAGATCCAGGATTGCCAGGACGTGGCCGTGCTCCCCTGCTGACCCTGCCAAGTGCCTCTGGCAGAACATCTTCCTTTTCCATTCTCCGTGGTCACGGCCCCTTGGACCAATTCCTCCAGAGAGCCGAGGGTGGAGCAGAGCCTGAGGGGTTCCTTGTTGTGATCCCTGCAGCCCAGGACTCTTAATGAG
This sequence comes from Anthoscopus minutus, assembly GCA_013399455.1. Taxonomy (NCBI): domain Eukaryota; kingdom Metazoa; phylum Chordata; class Aves; order Passeriformes; family Paridae; genus Anthoscopus; species Anthoscopus minutus. The sequence goes on from VWYI01013666.1 coordinate 547,137, forward strand.
CAAATTCCTGGAGCACACGAGGGGAGCAGGATGGGTCAGGGAGCTGCTGCTTCTCAAAGGAAACGTGTATTTCCAAAATAGAGTTCCTGAGGGAATGTGTGTTAACGGTGCTGCTCTGAGCTCAGTGCTGGGCTCAGTGCTGACACTCTGTTAAATCTCATGTCTGTTTTAAATCTTGTGTCTGTTTTAAATCTCATATGTTTTTTTTATCTTGTGTCACTTTTGAACCAGATGACTCCAGGGGTGTTCACTTACTGCACCTTCCCCTGGCACCACTTTTATATGTTTTTATTTCAGGCCTGTAACTACAAAGAAGAGGCAAAAATAAAAAGTTTGGTGTCAGAGAAATTTCCAGGATGCTGGAGCTGTGCCAGTGGGATTTAGGTTGGATATTAGGGGAAGGTTCTTCCCCCAGAGAGTGCTGACACTGCCCAAGTTCCCCAGGGAATGGACACAACTCCAAGGCTGCCAGAGCTCCAGGAGCATTTGGACACCACTCCCAGGGACAGGGTGGGATTGTTGGGGTGTCTGTGCAGGGCCAGGAATTGGATGATGATCCCTGTGGTCCCTTCCAGCTCAGGATATTCCATGATCCTCTGGTGCCAGGTGGAGGCAGAGCTGAACAAACAGGCCAAACTGGGCTTTAGGATTTCATAAGGCTTAAAGTGTTGAAGGGGATGGGAAGGAGAATTTTTTTGCAGAGAACAGAACAGAAATGTGCTCTGGGTGGGAAGAATTAGCTTTCTCTTACAAAACTCTGTTACCAAACCCTGATTCTGTTGGGAAACAGAGGGGTCTAAACAGCCTCAGTGACAAGCAGGTACTTTTTCCACTTCTCTGTGAAAATGTGCCTTATTGAGGGTTTTTCCATTCTAGGTTTTGAATGGTTTTGTTCATCACCAATATTTATTAGCTGAGAATAAGTCAGAAATGCCTTTGCCTGGCTCATGCTCCAAGGTATGAGAGAAGAGATCCAGTTCCTGAGTGCTGGTGTATCCTGTGGCACAGGAAGGGCTCTTCCATTTCTGGACAAGCTGATCCTGCCACGAGTCCCTTTAGGAATTCGTCATCCAGCTAGGTGGGACTTGGGTGGGAAGCTCCTTAAATACAGAGCTTGTAATTCATGGAAGCATCATCAGGAGAAGGGAGAGGTCGCTTGGTGCTCTCGTGGATCGCTGGTTTTAACCCGTTGGAAATTGTTTGTGGAAATTTTTGTTGTCTTTTACAGCTGAGCAGAGGCAGGAAGAGCTGGCACCAAGTGGGAGTTGGTGTCCAGCAGGAAAATAATTTTTTGAGGAGAGAAAACTGCCTGTTGCATATGAAAAAAACCCAGGAAAATCCATGGAAACGGCGACTTAAACTGGGTTTTGCAGTGACCTCTAGTGGGAGCCAATCCGGGAGCTGTGGGAAGGGGCTGAGGGGAGATGGGATGGATTTTGTGCCCAAATTTGCCCAAATTGCCAATCAGGAAGGTCAGAGCCCATCGCTTCATGCCCAGAGTCAGCCGTGGGTGTTTTGGTGAGAGGCAGAACCTCCCGGAGCTGCTGCCGGCAGCTCCTGGGGCTCGGGTGCTGACAGGTCTTGGATAATTCATTAAAGCGGGAGGATGGCGCATCCCTGCCCAAGGAGGGAGCAGCAAACAGCCCGACACACGATCCTGGGTGTCCCTGGGCCTCGACTCCAGCCCTGGGAACTCTGTGGAAGCAGCACAGGCTGGACAAGGAGGTGAGGGGAGGGTGCAAGTGAAGCAGGACTCAGGTGTGCCATAAATTCTCCTCGGAATTCGCAGGGTGGTGGAAGGGAAATCCGGCAGCTCTGGGATGGTTTGGGGGTTTGGAAGATCCTTTGAGGAGATTTTCTGCTGTTGTGGGAGGAATTGGTGGCCCCAAGAAACATGGGTTTGCTGGGTTGAACCTTTCGGTGCAGTTTCTTGCATGGGTGGGAGCTGTGAGGCTTTCAAAGGTCCATGGGGTGAGCTTGTGCTCGCCTGAGGCTCTCACCTACGTGGTTTGGGCTTTTCCAGTGCTTCCAAAATAGCTGTGGCCTCATAAGTGACCCTCCTCCTCCCTGTCCCTTCATCTCTTCTGTTCTATGACATTAAACCAAAGAGACATCAGTGGAGCGTCAACTGAAAAATGAAGTTTTGATCCTCCAGCGAAAATAAGTAATAATTTTGCTAAGTTTCTTTCTGTTTTTTAAAAGTTGTTTTCTTGACAGATCTTGCTTCAAACTGGTGCAAACTTTGTCAAAGGAACTGGCCTGTTCTGACTCTTTCTCAGGAGCTGCAGAGCTCAGGAATTTGTGCTGTGATCCCACAGACTTCCTTGCAGTTTCCCTGTTGACAGACAAATCCCTGTGGGAAAAGCAAAACCCTTCATTGTAGTGAGGGAGAGGTTTTCTGATAAAGCTCGTGTCTTTAGGCAAGAAAGAAATCTCCTGGCTCCTGAGTGATGAGGGAAGGGAAATAATCCTTTAAAAGAGCAGTGTCTTGCTGGGGTCATGTGCACTGATGAGTCCTGGGGCATCTCTCATTCAGGGGAGCACAAAACTTGCAGTGAACTTTCAGAAATGGGTGGGGACAGGGCTCTAAAGGGTGCTGGGATCATAAAATTATCAGCACCAGCAAAATACCCAGAAAATCTGGGCACAAAATAGCCCAGAAAAGAGTTCAGGAGTTTTGTCTGGTGGGAAGCGGTGTCATTTACTCATTAACATACACGTGAGAGAAGTGGGTTAAGGAAACCTGAGCAGGCAGATGCTGAGGAGGAGTCAGGCTGATCCTTTCCTGCTTCCCAGCTGGGAAAGAAAGGGAAAGTGGCTTGTTCTGAGAGCTCTCTAAGAAAAAATCCTATTACTATTATTATTTTTTTATTATTATTATTTTTATTTTTATTTTTATTATTTTATTTTCTCTCTCCCCCTTCCATGTTCCTCCCTGCCCTGGCAGCGGGATCTGTCCAGGTGTTGGTTTGAGAAGTAAAAATCGTCCTTTATTTTGTCTTCCAAACCAATGGAGCCTGAACTAAGGACAGGCACAACAAATAGATGAGAGTGGTCACGTGCAGGGGAGAGAAAAAAAGGGATATAAATATTAAAAGGAAAAAGTAGGGAACTTTCTGACAGAAAAGTGATCACAATCAGGTCATGCCCTGGCTAAGGAAAAATGAGGAATTCTGTATCCTGCCAGCCTGGGGATGGGGACAGTGAGCAAAGCAAAAATTTTTTGGTGTGTGAAGTGAGTACAGGTCTGGTTTATTTATTTTTTATGTAAATAACCTGCTTTCATGGGACCCTTCTCTCTGGAGTGTTGTGGTCTTGTTGCTGCTGAACATATGTCTCATAATTCAGCTCACTCTCGAAGAGATAAATGCAAAGAACAGGCTGGACTAAAATGAGAATAACCTTAAAATTCCTGTTTAAGAGCTGATTTTTCTGAGTTTGCCTCAGTTATAAAAGATACCGTGTGGTTGTCTCCTTTGCTCTTCATTTTATGCAACTCTGCTCCCAAATCCACTGAGCCCCAATGTCCACCAGTGCCTGCAGGCTTATCCCAAAAAACTCCCTCCAGATCTCAGCAGGAACATTCTATTTTATTCCTATTTCCAATTTGCAAAGCTTCTGCTTTCGAAAAAAATCAAAATTACATTTAAAAAAGGGCTCAGAACCCAACATGGCCCTACACAAACAGAGCATCGCTGTCCTTCTAATGCTTGTTGAAAACCTTACACACAACCACAACATCCCCTTGAGCAGTGGAGCAGCAAAATGGGACAAGCCACTGTCCCCAAGGGCAGGAGGAGAACAGCAAAGGTGCTGGGCTGGTGAGCACAGCCTGGAGCCTCTGGAGCTGCTCCGGCTGCTCAGCCACGTTCCTCCCCAAATTGTCCAAGCCTGGAACCCTCCAGGGGAGCTCACTCCAAGGCAATTTACTCCAAGGTAAGATGCTCTAACTGTACTGAATTCGTTTCTGTCCATTTGTGCCTTAGGATAGGGATTTGTCTCTGAGCTGGGTAATCCTGGTGTCCGTAAAAACGAACCAAAAGAAAACCCTGAAAGCCCAACTTCAGCAAAGTATTACCATAAAATACATGTGATGTAGACAAATCCATATGAAATATGTAGGCAAGCATGCTTTTTTATTTCCTAGCATGAAATGAGCAGCTTGTTTTAAGTAAACAAAAAGCAGGGTTTATTCTTATAGCCTGGGAATCGAGCTTGACCCTCAGCAGTGAGAATTTCCCAGATAAAGCCAATTTCTACCATAAAGAATCAGAAGTGGAGAGTGCAAGAGGATTTGGTTTTGTCAGGGCAGCCTTTTTTACATCTCTTAGCCTTTGGAGAAGGGTGGGGGATGCTGGGCAGGGTTTAACCTTCCCCAAGTCACTCTCTGAGCACTTCTATCAGCAGTGGCCGTGTCTCCAGCTGGCGTGTGGGGACATCTGCTGCCAGCACTGAAAGCTGACTTGGAGCTGCTGCTGGGAAGCACTGGGAATAACATCCTTGTGCAGAGTGGTGCTGTGGGATTAATCTTTTTTTGCCAGAAAGTCAATCCCCTTGCAACCTTTTCCAGGGATTCTCCATTTCCATGCCTAGATCTGTATAAAGGGGGAAACCAAAGGACTTTTCTGGTGCCTTCCACTGTTTAGTCCAACTTTGTGCCTGGAAAATTCTGTCTAGACTGCGTTATTGAGCATTCAGATCCAGGCTGCATCTCCAGGGCTGGGTTTGTCTCAGTTTTTGTGGAAACCAGGATTTTCCTCCCTGCTCACAGCAGCAAGTCAGGGATGTCTGGACCGTGGAGAGCTGGGATGGAATTGCCATCCTTGGACAAGCTGGAATAATGATCTCTTGGATTTCCTGTGCAAGGCTGATTTGTCCCTGGGGAAGGGCCCCTCCTAACACTGCATCCCACAACCTTTGTTTTGTAGAAGGAAGAAGTGGACGAGAACGGCGACGAAAACATGGAAGGGGCTCTGATAGCCCGGGACAAGGTCGGGGTGCAGGATTTTGTCCTTCTGGATTCTCACACCAGCGAGGCTGCTTTCCTCAACAACCTTCGGAAGCGCTACCAGGAAAACCTCATCTATGTAAGTGCTGCTGCTGTGGCCTTGTGGCTGCTGAGATGTCCCTGAGGTGGCCTTGTGGCTGCTGAGATGTCCCTGAGGTGGCCTTGCTGGTCAGGTCCAGGAGGAGGAGCTGAGTTTCCTCTGTGTGTCTAACAAGGTGTTGGTAGTGCCCAGCAGAGCGATCACCCAGGAGTGACTGATTTACTTTTAATTCATGAAAATAAATCTCAGCTTGCTCTGAGTTGCCTTGCAAAACTTTAAAGGGTGGACAGCAAACAGGAAGGGAATTGGAAAGGGAATGCTGTGATTGAAGGAAGGCAGGACAAGGTTTGTTTGGGAAGGGCTGAGGAGTTTCTTTTGTGTTATGTTAACTTTAGTAGGGAAAGGGTGCTGGAAGCACCAAAAGATCCCAAATCCTTGCATTTAAATTGTCAGGCTCTGAGTTTGCTCTCATGGTTCAGGAGGATTTTGGAAGAAGTTTGGTGTTGGTTTGGGGAGAGTTCTGGTTGGTTGGTTCGGTTCTCTCATAACCAGCTCTGTACCACCTTTGGCATTTGTTTATGGATAATGTCCTGAGATACTCGGCTCCTCCTTTGGGATTATGGGGTGGAGCAGATGCCCCTTGGCTCCTCCTTTGGGATTTTGGGGTGGAACAGGTGCCCCTTGGCTCCTCCTTTGGGATTTTGGGGTAGAGCAGGTGCCCCTTGGCTCCTCCTTTGGGATTTTGGGGTGGAACAGGTGCACCTTGGCTCCTCCTTTGGGATTTTGGGGTAGAGCAGGTGCCCCTTGGCTCCTCCTTTGGGATTTTGGGGTGGAACAGGTGCCCCTTGGCTCCTCCTTTGGGATTTTGGTGTGGAGCAGGTGCCCCTTGGCTCCTCCTTTGGGATTTTGGGGTGGAACAGGTGCCCCTTGGCTCCGCCTTTGGGATTTTGGGGTGGAACAGGTGCCCCTTGGCTCCTCCTTTGGGATTTTGGGGTAGAGCAGGTGTCCCACTGGGCTCTCTCTCCCTGCAGACCTACATTGGTTCTCTCCTCGTGTCTGTGAACCCCTACCAGGAGCTGGACATCTACACAGTGACTCAGATGCAGCTTTATCGGGGCGTGAACTTCTTTGAGCTGCCCCCACACCTGTGAGTGTTCCCTTGGGATCTCTGTGGGTATTCCTAATTTGGGATTTCCCTGTAATGCTGTACTGGCACCACGGGGGGTGTCCACAGTCACTAGGCTTGGTTTTTACTGTCAGGCTCAGGTTTTGAGCCCAGCTTTTGCAGTGAAAGGTGGGTGAGTGAGTGAGTGCAGGGGGCAGCAATGAGATGATCTCTACCATCCCTCCCAGCCCATTTCAAGATTCTGTGACCCTGTCCAATACTTGTAAAATTAAACCAGGAGTAAGAGCTCCTGGAAACCCTTTGCTATTCCTCCTCCTGTGCCATTCCTAATGGAAGTTTCCCTTCCCAATGCCTCCTGTGCCCATCCCAGCTATGCCATAGCTGACAACGCCTACAGGGTGATGTGCAATGAGTACAACAACCACTTCATCCTCATCTCTGGGGAGAGTGGGGCTGGGAAGACAGAAGCATCCAAGAAGATCCTGCAGTACTATGCAGTCACCTGTCCCACCACGGAGCAGCTCCAGACTGTCCGGGACCGGCTCCTCCTCTCCAACCCTGTCCTGGAGGTGAGAAACTAAAGGAAGGCCCAAAATGCAGGAGGGTTGCAGCTGGTGGCCTCACTGCTTGAGGATTCCCTGCAAATCTGCTGCACTGAGCAAGAATGGCCAATATTGGCACAGCCTCTGGAAGAATATTTGGGATTTAACGTCATTTCATGTTTAAAAATTTAAATTTCGTGGTTCGATTTGGGGATGGCTGGAAGAAATACAAGAAAATACAAGAAAACTTGCAGCGTGCAGCAGTTCCTTGGGCCCTCAGTTATAGGCTAGATAAGAAAAATCAGTAATTGGTTTAGCTGAATTCCACTTTAAAGCTATGGAAATGCATTAGTTTGTGCATCTTTAATCCCACTAAATTCAGTGGGACTTGGCTGAAGCAGCAAATCTTGGTTGCTGGAACTGAGTGTGAGGCGAGAAGTGACTTTCCCTCTGTTTTTACCACCCCTCAGGCTTTTGGGAATGCAAAAACCCTGCGCAACGACAACTCCAGCAGATTTGGGAAGTACATGGATATCCAGTTTGATTTTAAGGTGAGAGCAAACTCAGTGGAGCGCTGGGAGAAGGAGCTGTCTCTGGAGAGGAGCTGTCTCAGGAGAATACTCCTGGATGCTCAGCAGGCAGCCCAGGATTTATTAATTCTTACCCTGCACATTTCTGACCCTGTTTTTACAGACCTTGCATTTTGCAGGTGAGGTCACTGCTTATCCATCCTGGAAACTTCCAGGCATTCCTGGCAATCCTGGCAGTGCTCCATGGGAAGCTGATAGAGAGTTTTAAAGCTCAGGTTACTTTCACAGGACAGCAAATCCTTGTACTATTGTTGGACACTCTTAAACAAAAGGTGGCAGATAATGACAGAAGAATTTGGCTTTTCCTGAGCCTGTTCCTCATTCCTGGGAGTGAAGAAACAACAATCACAGGGATTATTGGTGTTTTTTGCTGTTGATCCGCCTGCTTTACTCTGCCAGGGAGCTCCAGTGGGAGGGCACATCCTCAGCTACCTGATTGAGAAATCCCGAGTTGTCCACCAAAACCATGGAGAGAGGAACTTCCATATTTTCTACCAGCTGCTGGAGGGGGGAGACAAGGATCTGCTCGGCTGGCTCGGGCTGGAGCGCAACCCCCAGAAGTACACGTACCTCATCCAGGTCAGTGGGAGCCTGAACTGCTCCGTGGCTCCATCAGGAATTGTAGGGATGGAAAATGCAGCTTGGGCAGAAGATATTCTTACCCTAAAAATAAAGGATAACTGGAAGACCAAGCTCTGCACAGCTTCAGCTAATTTATGGTGACACTCTCCACACTCGGGGGTTTGATTTATTTGAGGTTTCAAGTATAAACTGAAAGATTTGATCAAAGGAGCCATGCTCGGGGTTAATAACAGTGAAAAAACTCATTGAGGGAACTGGAAATGAAAGCAGTGTGCCCAGAAGTATCTGTGTATGCTGATAATAAAAGTTCTTTAGCAATTAATTGTATTAATTCATCTTTCTTTTACTGCCTAGGGTCGATGTGCCAAAGTGTTTTCTATCAATGACAAGAATGACTGGAAAATAGTCCGGAAAGCTTTTTCCATCATTGACTTCACTGAAAAAGATATGGAGGTACTGCTTGTTAAAGGGGACTGAGCAGAGGGGTTTCAGAGAGGAGGACGCTGCTGTTTTCCTAAATGTTGGAAGCAGCCATGCCTGAGAGAGGGGTGCAGGGGTGGAATAGGACACACTTTGGGTGGTCAGGACCTGAAGGGGCTGGCAAGAAACATGGAGAGGAATTTGGACAAGGGCTTGGAGTGGCAGGACAAAGGGGAATGACTTCCCACTGCCAGAGAGTAGGTTTGGATTAGATATTGGGAAGAAATTGGGTCCCTGGCATAGGTTGCCCATGGAAGCTGTGGCTGCTCCATCCCTGGAAGTGTCCAAGGATGGATGGGGCTTGGAGCAGCCTGGGATAGTGGAAAGTGTCTCTGCCCTGGCAGGGATGGAACTAAATGATTTCTAAGCTCCTTTCCACCCCAAACCATTCTGGGGATCCATGGTGCTGTGGGATTGAGGGAGTGGGTGGTGAAGAGCACGATGCCAGTGGTGGTGCTGGATTCTCTGCTTCGCCTCCTTCAGCCCCACCAAAATTCTGTTAATTAATGATAGGAAAGATCAGCACCACCCCACAGGGTTTTGGGAACCCGTGTTCTAATGGAATATCTCCCATTTATCAGTATCTCTTTGGAGTTGTTGCCAGTGTCCTGCACCTTGGGAACATCCAGTTTGAAGAGGACAGCAATGGCCACGCCATCATCCGCGACGGCTCCCAGATCAAGTGGATTTCCAAGGTGCCTCTGCCCAGATGGGGTCAGAATTCACAGTGCTAGGAGGAAAACCTTAACCTTGCTGTGATTTTTCTTATTGGTACAAAATATTTTACTCCCAAAATCACAAGGATAACTCTTAAGAATACCCAGCTCCTGTTGTAAACCATCTTTTCTCCCTAAAACTTCTTTATTTTCTGCGACTCCGAGATGAGGGTGACTAGGGAGGGGCTGAGGGTTGTGCCCCACTGATCACACAGTGCTGCTTATTTAAACTGGGACCTGTGGCTGTGCTCTGAGTGCAGATATTTCTCTCCCTGCAGCTTCTGGGTGCTCACCTGTCCATCCTGCAGGAAGCCCTCACCCACAGGAAGATCGAAGCCAGATCTGAGGAGGTATGGGGAAATTCTGTGTAGCCCTAGATTGATCTGGGAGACTCCCAGCTGTGGGATGGATGAGGAGCCAGTTCTGAGTGTAAACCAGATCCCTCTGACTATCCCTCTCATCCTCCACATCCCCTTTTTCCAGCCTGAGATGTTAAACTAAAATATATTGGAGTTTTATTGCTGAACAAGGCAGGAGCTGTTGAAAAGCTGGAACGGGGACTTGTATTTGAGCCAAACAATTTCCCCTTGCCCAGTCCACGGTGCTTCCTGGGGAACTGGGCTGCACACACAGAGAAAAACACTGGTAAAAACAGCTCTTTGAACATTTTATATTTTTATTTTGATAACGTAGAAGTGAAATGAGGTCAGAATGTTTTCCCACTTCTTCTAAATGAATACTCACCAAAATGTAGTGCCTCAAACCTGATGGAAGGTGGGGATACAGCAGACTGAAGGAACACTGGTGGAAAATAAAGCTGTAGGGAGAATCAGGGAATTCCAGAATGGTTTGGGTTGGAAAGAACCTTAAAGATGATCCCATTCTAACTCCTGCAGGAATAGCTGCAGTCCAGGGGTGGCTGTGCTGTGCTGTAGGACAATGTGGCTGCTTCTCCAAGCCACAGATGTGACCTGGCTGTGCAGAAGTTTGCTCTGATCCCCTGTGGTGTTTATCCTCTCTGGGATATCTTTATTTCCAGGTGCTCAGCCCACTGAATGTGGATCTGGCGTTCTACGCCCGGGACGCCGTAGCAAAGGCAATTTATGGAAGGACTTTCACTTGGCTCGTCAACAAAATCAATGGCTCTCTTGCCAACAAGGTTGGTTTCTTGTCTGGGGTCCTGAATGCTCCTAAAATGCTGAGCAGTTTCTCCAGAAAGGCCCCACAACCCTCATCACCAAATATCTGTGATGTTGGAGAATTGCTGCTGGGACATCCCCGAGCCCTCAGCTGGAAAATCCTTTAGTTACTCTCTGTTAGTTTTAAGAATTCATCACCTGCTTTAAGGTGGCTTCTCCACTGACATTTCTCTCAAAGAGGAAGTTTGAAATTCAGGTGAAAGCAGCCACCTGCAGGGAAGGAGCAATGGTAGAGCAGGGGTGTTTTTGACAGGACTCGACTCAGAAAACAGTTATTGGCCTGCTGGATATTTATGGCTTTGAAGTGCTGGACACAAACAGGTATGGGCTGTTCCTGGGATTTGGGGTGGCCTGGGGCTACAGAACATTCCTGTATGAATTTTTGAGTATGCCCTAAGCCCAGCAAGGTACAGGGCACTAAAACCTGGGTGTAGGGGTTTGCTGGAACCCAGGAAAATCTTGTTGGCAAGTCTGGTTTGGGCTGTGGTGCAACAGTGTGGGAGCAAGGGGTGGGTTTGTTTGTTTGTGTGGGAATGGGGGTTTGGTCCACGCAAAAATGGAGAATTTGGGCCCTGTGGAAATGGGGGTTTGGTCTGTGGAGGAAGAAGCAAAATTGGCCCTGGAACACGTCAAATCTGATGCTCATTTAAACTCCCTGAAGCTTTGAGCAGTTCTGCATTAATTACTGCAATGAGAAGCTGCAGCAGCTGCTGATTGAGATGACCCTGAAAGCAGAGCAGGAGGAATACGAGCTGGAAGGCATTGAGGTAAATTATATTTCCCCCTCCCTTTCCCCTTTGAACTGCCATTACACTGAATGCTTTTGATCACCAATGTGGAAGTCATCCTGCTTTTTTAGTTTGTTATTGTTCCCATGGGAAGCGTAGGATTTGCAGGGATGTCTTTCTGTAACCCTTTTGAAGTGGAATTTAGCCAATGGACATCATTTAAGGAAGAAGTAGGACCTTCCCCAAAACCACCATGTCCCTGGAGAATGAGGGATTCCCACAATGTAAAACATGGGAAGATGGAGAGGATTTATGTGGAGAACAAGAGGATGGTGTGGGCTGCAGGAAGCAGGAGATCTGTGGAGTGGGATCATGGATCACTGTGCTGTCACCTTTTCCCTCAGTTGATCCTGATTCACACTGCTCATTTCAGTGGGTTCTGAGGCTGTATCTTATTTAAGTTCCAAAGAACTTAAAAAATTGCAAAGAAAAGGTCTTCATCTAAAACTGTTCTTCCTTTTTCCCTTTTCCAGTGGGAACCAATCCCGTATTTTAACAACAAAATCATCTGTGACTTGGTTGAGCAGAAGCACAAAGGAATAATCTCCATCCTGGTAAGAACAGAGTTTGTACTAAATTAAAATGCAGGCCTGTGCCTTGCTCTAATGGTTCTTAATCACATTTTTCCCTCTAATTATGGGATGGCTCTGTGTTATCCAGAACATAAACACAGATTCCTGTAACAAACACTCAGTGGGTGAGGCAGACGATCCAGTTTCAGGGGGAGTTATAGGGTGAGGGGAATGTTCTGCTTCCCAATGCAGCTTTGGGTTTGTGGGACAGAGTTGTCCTGAATGTTGTTGAGGAGGGAATGTGAGCTTAGAGCAGATCTGATCCAGTGCCTGCTGTTCCAGGATGAGGAATGTTTACGGCCTGGGGAAGCGACCGACTTGAGCTTCTTGGAAAAGCTGGAAGAGAAAGTAGGAGATCATGCCCACTTCGTGACGTATGCATTTACCCTCTGTATCCTATCCCAGACCCTTCCCATCCCATATCCATGACAGCCAGGGGAGGGAACAACCTCTGCCTTGTCCCAGAGGGAATCAAGACAGCCTATGCAGTGTCTGAGGTTGGAAAACTCCACTGGAGGATCCGGGGTACGGGGAGGTGTGAGCAGGCCTCTGTCTCTTCACTGCTCTGATGCTGAGCTTTGAGTCTGTCATTCCACACCAAAATTAGGGACTCCTGGGATCTGGCCCAGTATTTTAGCCCAGGAAAGTTGAATGGCTTTGGCCATAGATGGCTTTGGTCCCCATGGATTCCAGGGAAAGCTGAAGATGTTGTGACAAGGAGCCAAATGCCTGAAGCTGAGGGGAAATATGTAAATATTTACACCCATCTTGTTCTGAGCTAGGAGTATGAAAGGAGAGAAAATGCTTGTGTTTCTCTCCCCCAAAATGAGTGACATTTTGGTTCATACTCCATTTGGAGGGGTTTTGGATCCCGTTCTGGTGGCAGCTGAGCGCGTTGGCGTCGGGCTGTGCTGGCACTTCCCTGCAGAAGCTGCTGAAGGGCTGTGACAAGTCATCAATTGAAAGTCACTGTGCTGAGCTGTCACTGTTCCTGCAGCTCTGAACTCCACCACAGCCAAGTGGAAAATCTGTAGCCAACTTCCTTGTCACCACAATGTTCCTTAATGCTGTTCTGCCTGATTAAAAGCTTTAAATAGAAGTGCTGGAGCTGCTTCCACGAGATCTGCTCTTGGAAGGAGCTTTGATACACGAACGTGCTGTTGTGACACTCAGCTCTGCTGTTTGTGACTGCTTACAAAGCTGAAACTTCAACTGTGAAGTTGCTCTTTTTTTCTTGTTTGGTTCTTTTTTTCCCCCCCAGGAGTCCTTGCTTTGTAAAATATTCCTGCTGTTCTCAAGCATTTGGATTCCTCCTTTGAATCTGGGTTCTTGCTCTAGGGTAAAATGCCTGAAATCCTTCCCCCCCCACCCAACCCAGATTCGCTTTGGGGTTGAGGTAGCTGGTGCTTTTTTCCCCCCACATAAGCAGTAAAAATGTGTTTAAATGGATATTATGGGAAGAAATCTTAGTCTGGAACTGGATGTCTGGAACTGGTGATCACTGCCAAGTGGCAATGAGCAGACCCTGGGTATCCTGAAGAATTTATGGGAGCTGCCAGCAGGGAGAGATGATGGTTCGATCGTGGGCTGTAACTCCTCAGTCAGAGCCACATCAGTAGGATCAAACACCACATTTCCAGCTGTCCCCCAGCTGTGGCTCTCCCCAAGCTGAGGGAATCTCTTTGCTGCTCTTTCTCCTGGTGTTTTGTTGGATTTTCCCCTGGCAGGCGCAAGCTGGCGGATCAGAAAACACGGAAATCCATCGACTGGGTGGATTTCCGCCTCCTCCACTACGCAGGAGAGGTCACCTACTGTGCTGTGGGTGAGTGAGAATGGCCAGGTTGGAGCTCCTGAGCTCCTAAACTGCTGTGGGTGATGATGACTTGATGGGAAGAGGAATTACAAAATACCTGCCCTCTGCAGGCACTGAGCTTGGGGTCTTAAGTGTGGCTGCAGTGAAAATTTTGAGGATGTAAATGTTCTGATTTTTATTTTCTTTCAATTCCATTTTTTTTTTCAGGATTTCTGGAGAAGAATAATGACCTGCTGTACAGAAACCTAAAGGAGGTAAGCACAAGGAAAGGGATGCTGTTCTTTTACATCACCTGCTTGAAGATTAATTTACTCTCTGTAGCAAACAAAAACATCCTTTTCTCTTCAGCACTGATCTTTAGGCACCTCTGTGCATGTTCTCAGGGCTGTGCTGCTCCCAGGAGGAGTAGAAGGGCTGCTCAAAAGGCAACTTTTATCTCCTCCTGTTTCAGGTGCTGTGCAACTCCAAGAACAGCATCATCAGGGATTGTTTCCTCCTGTCAGAACTGGACAACAGGAGGAGGCCAGAGACTGTGAGTTCTGTCTTTAGTCTTAACTCTGAATATCAACTCAGCTGCCCTGGCCTTGGTTTAATCACTAATCCCTTCCTCAGTCCTGATGGCCATAAAGTAAAACACAACAAGTTCCACCTCAGCCTGAGGAAGAGCTTTCCATGGAGGGTGGCAGAGCCCTGGGACAGCTGCCCAGGAAGGACCTGGAGTCATTCCAAATCCACCTGGACACATTCCTGTGTGCCTGCTTTGAGTGACCCTCCCTTGGTGGAGGATTGGACTGGGTGATCTCCAGAGGGCCCTTCCCACCCTCTAACTTGTGGGATTCTGGGATTCCTGCACTTGGTGGATGTTTTTGCTGCCATCCACCCCTGAGAGCTCCCTGCCTGAGGAACAGAGGTGCTGCTGAGACAGCAGCCAGCAAAGTGACATCCCATAGCACATCCTCTGAGGAGCAGGGAGCTCTGAAGGGCTGCCTGGTGTGTCCAGCTGCATGGCCAGGGCTCAAATGCTCCAGCTCAGCACTGACACAACTGACCACGCTCCAAAACCTCCAGGCTACCAATGCACCATCAGATTTTGCTTCCAGGTTTAAGCTGGATGCAGGGAGTTGATTTCACTTCCTGCAGGGGAGAGTTCCAGAGCTCAGGAGGTCCTTTTGATGCTGTCACAGGTTGCAACCCAGTTCAAGAACAGTCTGACGAGTCTGATCGAAATCCTGATGTCCAAGGAGCCCTCATACATCCGCTGCATCAAACCCAATGAGAACAAGGAGCCTGGTAAGACTGGGGCTGAAGCTCTGCTGAGTCCAAGGAATGGACAGAGGGATTTCTTTTGAGCAGGGTGCAGCACGTATATGTTGTGTACTCGTGTTTATATAGAAACAGCTTGGTTAAACTGGCAGCATATTTCTCCCTGTGGGTAGTTGGGGATTTGGTGCCTTCCCAATTTCCCCCAATGCATGGGCACGTGGGTGAGCTTTCCCAGACAGAACTGAGCAGTGTGCTCTTGCTCCAGGGAAGTTTGATGATTTCCTGATCCGACACCAGGTGAAGTACCTGGGGCTGATGGAGCACCTGCGGGTGAGACGGGCTGGCTTTGCGTACCGGCGCAAGTACGAGCTCTTCCTGCAAAGGTGAGGGAGCTGCTTCCCCTCTGGCCAGGTAATCCTGCCCTCCTGAGGGCTGCAGAGCAAGCAAAACTCGAGTCCCAGTAGTGGGAGCTGTCAGCAGAACCCCTTCTGCTTCAGAAATACCCTTTGCCTGTGTCTCGTCTGCATCGTTTTGATCTGCGTTGGCATCTTCTGCCTTGAGTAAAGCAGAAGGGATTTGAGGGGCAGTTTCAGGGAGGGGTTCCCCAAACTTCAGATTGTTTGCATTGATGTCCTGCTGATCTTTCAGGTACAAATGTCTCTGTCCAGCTACCTGGCCACACTGGCATGGGCCAGCAGCAGAGGGTGTGGAGAGACTCATCAAACACATTGGTTACAAGCCTGAGGAATACAAATTAGGAAGGTAAATTCCTTGCTCTGGCTGCTCAGTGTTTGCTGTCCTGGATCCTCTGTCCTGTCTGTGACAGGAGCAAGGAGAGAGAGAAAACCCCCAGATGCACAGACTTCCTCACTATTTTTACCTGTTTCCATGGGGGCTTGAATCCAACCTCACTTCTTCCATCTCTGGGCTAAGGCTCCTGCTTCCCTGGGCAGCCCAAGGCAGCTCAGGCTTGGGTGGCATTACAGCTGTTTGGGGGGCTCTGAGCCTGCTCAGGGCAGCTGGAAGGATGGCTCACCATGGATAACCTGCTCCTGGTCTCTTTTTCAGAACCAAAATCTTCATCCGTTTCCCAAAGACCCTGTTTGCCACGGAAGATGCCTTTGAGTACAGAAAGCACTTGCTGAGTAAGGTTCCACTTCCCTGGCTCTGGGTTGGATGGGGCCTGGTGGAAGGTGTCCCAGCCCATGGCAGGGATATGGGGTGAGATTTAAGGTCTCTCCCATCCCATCTCTCAGAATCCATGGAAAACTCAGTAAAGTTGCTCCAGACTGGGGGGAAATCCCTGCTTGAGTCATGGATACGTGGCTCCTTTGGAGCTCCCCTGTCCTGTGAGTATCTCCCTGTCCATGCTCAGATGCACCAAGTGCCTTTCACTTGCAGTTAGGATCTCTTCTTCTCACCCTAGGGGCTACCTAGGTTCCTTGAAAAGCACAACTGAGGGGCATGGTACCTCCAGGGGCTGCTGCTGGTCCCGTTGGTGGTGTGGCCGCTCTGTCCCCCGTGCCATGGAGTGCAGGAGCTCAGCTCCTCACCACCCCACAGAGATGGTGGCTGTGGCAGACCTCTGCATCCTCTGACTTCAGGGCAGAGGGTGGAGAGGAAAATGAATAGGAGCAGGAGTGGTGGTTGGCACCAGGAAAATAACACTTTAATAAGGAATAAAAGAAAATAGGGATGGTGCCCAAAAGCTGAACCACGATAACCAGGGAGAGAACTCCTCTGAGGGTGACCAACCAAAGGTGAGAACAAAGGAAGGCACAAGATATATTACCTTAGGGAATGAACTTTCTAGTAGCCTGACCATATAGGGAGCTACATTACCCAGTCTGTGACTGACAGGTAACTTAATAACATAATTACAGAGGGGTATCTTGGGGAAGACTTTTAACTCAAATGAAAGACTCCCCTGGCTTTGGATAGACAGGGGACTCTTCTGAGGCTGGCTTGTGCCCCTGGCCAGGTTGAACTCCATACCCAACCCTGCAGTTGGGTTGCAGTGATGTCTCTGCCTTCTTTCCAGTTTCAAGACTCCAGGCCAAATACAAAGGATTCCTTGGGAAACGAGCGTACCAGAAGAAGAGGAAAGCAGGTACAGGTTCTGGAATGGGGGATTCTCTTAGGGCTGGGCTTTCCACAGGAGCTGGAGCCTTGGGAGGTCCTGAGTGCTGCTCTGGGGAGCACTTGGGGCTGTTGGGGTCAGAGGAGGTGGCAGCTGCTCCTAGAGCTTTTATAGGGGTTCCTTTAGTTGTGTTTGGATCCTCACACCATGAGCTGCTCTTGGCCTCAGCTGTTGGGAGCAGCTCTGAGCAGCAACTTCTGCCATACACAGGGGAATTCTGGGGTACCTGGGGCTTCATCCTCAGCTGCTGGGGGAAAAACCCCTCTTATCACAGCAGGCTGATGTGGGAGTGCAGGCTCAAAGCAGCTTTCTGGGCTGTGGGCAAGGAAAGCAGGAGGCAGAGCAGGGACAAGGCCTGGCCTTGATGCTGAGCCCCACAGCGCAGGTGCAACTGCATCCACCACGGAGAATAAAACCTTCCCAACTTGCTGTTCCCACCAGCTGATTTTTTAGAGCTGCAAAATAACCAGTTTTAACTTCTGCTGGGTGAGTGTGAAGGCCAATGCCCAGGAGTGATTCCCTCTTGCAGCAATCAAGCTGGAGGCCTTTTGGAGAGGAGCCCTGGCACGGAGGGCAGCCAAGAAGAGGACGTGGGCAGTGCAGACCATCAGGAAGTAACTGTCCCAACCTTATTTCCCAACCACAGAATCCCAGAATGGTCTGGGTTGCAAGGGATCACAAAGCCCATCCAGTCCCACCCCCTGCCAAGGGGACACCTTCCACTATCCCATGTTGCTCCAAGCCCTGTCCAGCCTGGCCTTGGGCACTTCCAGGGATCCAGGGGAAGACACAGCTCCTCTGAGAAGTCTGGACCAGGGCCTCACCACCCTCACAGGGAAGAAATTCCTCCTAATTTTTCTCATGCCACTCCATTCCCTTCTTCCTCCCTGTCCACTCCCCTTTAGCCAGCTCCTGAAGTGAAGCTGATTCCTTCTGAACTCCAAAGTGCTGTGATTTGGCCAATAGAACTTGCTAAAAACCTGTTAATATTTAGAACATTCTAAAGCTTGAGATTTCCACGGCTGGCCCTCAGTGCACCTGTGATCCTTAACCTGTTGTGTTCGTCTGTCCCTCCCCTCATTTCCATGGATTTCTGGAGGTCATGGGATATTTTCTGTAGGTTCATAAACGGCTTCATCAATCGGAAGAAACCCCTTTGTGCAGAGAACAGGGACTTTGTGAGGCTTTCACAGTACTACTACCTGATGAAGCTCCAAGACCACCTCCCAAAAAATGTCTTGGACAAGAGCTGGCTCCAGCCTCCCTCGATCCTGGAAGAGGTGAGGGTTTCTGGAGGCTTTGGGGAGGTGGCCCCTGTTTAGTGGCCATGTGTGTGCACATTCTGGGTGGGAGAAAATGATCACCTGCTGGGTCATTCTCTGTTCAGAGCCTTTGGAAAACCCCAGGATCTGCTGTATTTGGGAGTGGGAGGAATACCACAGTGGTTGGTCTTTCCAAGAGAAATGAGGACTCTCCCTGTTGGTTTAAGCAATAAAAAGGGAAAATGCACTGACAGGGAAGTGAACTCACGAGCCCTGATAGAGACAAAATTAATCCCACAGGGTTTTAGGCTCGTGGCACAGACAGAGCTGTTTGCACAACTTCCCTGCTTTATTTTTTCCTGTTTTTTTTTTTTTAATGCAGACATCAGAGATGCTCCGGAAAATCTGCATGAGGAACCTGGTGAGGAAATACTGCCGAGGGCTCACTGCCGAGAGGAAAGTACAGGTAACCAACACCTGGAATGCGAATGCAAATGTGGGAGTTCAAACAGTGTGATCTCTGCTCCCTGAGGATCACCTGGGACACAGGCAGCACCTTCTGATCCTGCTGCCTATCCCTCAGGAATACGAGCAAACTTCTGAAGCCAGGGATTTCCTCCCGTGTCCCTCATAATGGACAGAGCAGACAGGTGGGGCTTATGGCATGAAGCCTGCTCTCCATATAATTGGAAAAGATCTATAAATACCAAAAATCTGTAGGATTTTCCCTGCTGCCCCTTCATTTGGTGTAGCACAGGAATAACCCAAAGCTTCCAGGAGAAACGCAGCACAATTCCAAGATTCCATGAGTCAGGTGGGCAGCGTGTGAGCAGGAGGATGCTGCTGTGGAGTAGCAGTGTTTGCTACTGATGCTCCCAGGGAAGGAATTCCGAGGGTAAAGGCTGTTCCTTCTCTCATCAGCTGCAGCAGAAGGTGGTGACCAGCGCTGTTTTCAGCGGGAAGAAGGAGGGGTACCTGGAGAGCCTCAGCCAGCCCTTCCTGGACACCCGCCTGAGTGAGTCCAGCAAACCCCTGGAGGCCTCAGCCACGTGCTCCTGGCTGTGTCAATTCCTGCTTGACCAAACAGACTCTTTTTCCAAGAGAAATCCCCTCCTGGCAGAGGCAGCATCACCTGCCACTGGAATTCTTCCCTGTCACACTGAGTGACATGAATGCAGCAATGGATCTGCCAGATTGTTCTCAAACTGGGAATACTGGGATCCCTCTGGGACAGGAAGCCATAAACCTGAGCAGAATTCCCTGTGGGCTGGGATGGACCAGAGTCTGATCCAAGAGCAGACTCAAGAACAGGAAGAAACTCCCAGAGTGAATTTAGTTGTCAGGCAGGGAGAGCCACCAAAGTGGGTTTGTGAGCAGCTGGAGGTGACCACCCTCAGTTTGGGAAGGAGCATTCCAAGGGGAAAAGGCCGGTTGGGATGAAGACAGCTAAAACAGCTGCAGGGTGTGGGGAATCTGTCTGGGGCTGTGGCTCTGGCACCCACACCCACTTCCTCTTTCTGCTTTGCTCCTCAGGAGAGAGCGACCTAAACCCCAAAGTGCTGCAGCTCATCCGTGGGGAGAACATCAAGGTAAGGGAAGGACAGAACTCTTGGAATCACCTTCACTGGAGTCCTGGAGTTGCTTGCTCACACAGGGGCTGATGAAGGGCAGCAGAGCCACCATTTCCTTGCTTTTAAATTGAAGACAGGTCTCAAAATACACTTAATTAAAAGTTGTTTAAGATTCCTTTTAATGAAAGTCTGAAGAACATTCTTAGCCCTGCCCAGGGCAGGAGGAGAGCTAGAGTGTCCCTGCACTTCCTATGGCTATGGCATAGAGGGCACAGAGGCCCCATCATTCCCAGGATTCTGCCTCCTTAATTTCCCAGTGTGGGGAATCCAGATCCCTGTGAGCTGGCACCTGCAGCTTTATGGGCAGAGCTGCTCCTCGCTGAGCTGCTTCCAGTCAGGAAAGCCCAAACCCCTGGAGCAGGAGCCTGGAGCAGTGGAAATGCTGATTCCAACTCGTTATTTTCAGTATGTGACCCCCGTGATAAAATATGACAGGAACGGGTTCAAGGCACGGGAGCGGCTCCTGGTGCTGACCCAGAGCTCGGCCTACGTGGTGGAGATGGCCAAGATCAAACAGAAAATCGAGTATTCCACACTGAAAGGTACCAGTGGGAGTCATTGTCCAAGCCTGGTTGGGACTAGGAGCAACCTGGGCTAGTGGAGGGTGTCCCTGCCCGTGGGACAGGTGGAATGGGATGATCCTTTATGTTCCTTCCAACCCAAACCATCCCATGTTGATTCTGTGAGCTGTTGTGGGGCTTCCTGTCCTGTCAGGCATCCTTTAGGAAGGATGGCATTCTGAAACTTTGTATTGCAAAGGCATTTGAATGGCCTGTCCTTCTTTTTCTGGGGGCTGGATAAAGCCTTGAAGGATGATTTTATGAGTTAAGAGTTCCTTGAAATGTTTAAGTGCAGGAGGACATCACTTTCTACTGACACAGAGGGGAGAAAAAATAACCCAAACCTTTCCTACCCTTGTTTGTGGGTATTTTTTAATCCTGGTGCTGTTGGAACTAAAGTTTAGGAGTAGAATGGATCCTTCTCCCTCCTCTGTTACCAAAACCAGAGAAAGGTTTGCAGCAAACAACTCGTGCAGGGGTTTAAATCACAACTTTGCTGTGGACAATGGGTGACATAAAGGGACCTTCAGAAGATATTTTGAAAATTCAGATTAATTAATCAAAGTAGGAGCTTTGTGTGTTTTGTTCTAAGAGTGGGAATATTCTTCACTTATAAGAATGTGCTTTCTTCACCTTCAGGAATGTGATTTTCCCTGTAAGCACATGAGGCTAGAGTTGCTTCTCCTGAGGGAAGGAGCTGAGGGTGGTGTGGAGCTGGGTTTGGTAGGATTTCCTCTAATTTTGGGGTTCTTTTGAAGGGATCTCCACCAGTAACCTGAGCGATGGGATCGTGGTCATTCATGTTCCTGAGGACAACAAGCAGAAGGTAGGAAATTGGGCTGGTGGTTAAAGTGAGGTCATGGGGCTGATGCTTCCAATATCATCCTATAAACTCCTGGAATGACACAATTCCTGATGTCTGTTCTGTGGGCAATCAACCAGGCCTTTACATTCTTGCTGTCTCAACATGAAAACTTTCACTTGGAATCCCTACCTGCCAGGGAGGGGCAGAGAATGAGAAGATCCCCCCCCTGACCCTCCCTTTCTCCAGGCTGAGCCCCACCAGCTCCCTCAGCCCCTCCTGGTATGGCTGATTCTCCACACCCTTCCCAGCTCCATCCCCTTCTCTGCTCCTGCCTTATTTTAGACCAAATAAATCCTAAATAATCCCCGGAGAGGGTGTTTAAATCGGTCACATCTGCCTGGTAGTCACAGCTCTGGCACTCCAAAGGAGTTTCTCTGCACTGTCACATGCTGGTGTGGTGCCAGGTGACTTTGTCCCTCTTTTTTTGTTTCCAGGGAGATGTGATACTGCAGTGTGAGCACATCTTTGAGACAGTGACCAAGCTCTGCATATTGGCCAACAAGCAAAGCCTTGTTAAAGTGGTGAAGGGAAGGTAAGGAATGCAGGCAGGGGTAGCACTGGGCAGGCTTAATTTTATGGGAAAACCTTTCAGGCCTGGACTAGGTCGAGACAGTGCCCAAAGCTGGACAGGTCTGGTGCAGCAGCACCTCTGTTTTTGTGACTTCCAGAGGCACAGGGAGATGAGATGGGATGCACAGAGATAAGATGTATTAAAAATCATTCCAACTTTTTTCCCAGGCTTTTCCCAGGCTGATGAGTTCTTGTACCTTGGTAAGGGTGAGCTGTGCTCTGACAGCTGCCCATGCCCCACCTGCCTAAACCCAACTCATTTCTTAGTGATTATACTTTGAAATCCTTTGTTTTTTCCCAGTTTTCTGATGTGACCTGAGCATGAGGTCATGGCTTTAGTGGTTCCACAGGGGATCCCATTAGCCTCAGGAAAGCCAGCTGGGAAGCTGTGGGCCACCTCAGGACAAACTCTCCTCTGCCAGAAGGATTGAGGAAGCCCAAAATGTGATTCCTCCCAGTTCCAGCCCCAAGATCCTGGCAGGTGGATGCAGTCCATGTCTCCAGCCTCTCCAGGAATTAGAGCTGGCAGGTGAAACCTGCACTTCTGCTCCAGCTTTTCAGCCCAGCCTTTGCGTTTCAGCTCTAATTAGATTAGGTGTGCTCAGTGCTTTCCTCCAGGTCAGATCTGCTTAGCTTCCAGTGCTTCCAGTGCTTAATTGCACCAGGAACACTCCAAAGCCTGGGCTGGGCAGCCTTGTTCCATTCATCAACCCCTTGGGCTCACTGGGATAATGCAATTGTTTAGGAAATTCACCTGATCTGCTCCTCTAACGAGATTTACCCAGGGAACAGAAATAAAGGGGGTTTAGAGTAAAGCCTCTTGTGGGGAGAGCTCTCCAGGGGGATTCTGTGCTTCCAGCCTCCGCTTCCGTGTCGGCTCCGGGAAGGAGGGGACCATGGTGTTCACTGTGGGGCCAGAGCCTCAGGTCTTCAAGGACAAAACTGGACAGCTCACAGTGGTAAGGCCTCAGCTGAGCACAGGGAGGCACCTGGGGCTTCCTCCTTTGGATCTCCACCTGCAGAGAGCACAGCCCCCTCTTCCTGGGAGTGCAGGAGGGACTGAGTCCCCTGTCAAAGTGGGAAGTGGCCATCCTGTGTCACCTGCATGAGGTGATCCATGAGAGTGCTGGGAGCTGCAGCTCCAGGGATTGTGCAGGAATTGGCCCAGGGATGGGGGAGCAAGGCTGGTTCCTGGTGTGGGCACTTAAAGAGAATTTAGTCTGACCCAAACTCAATGTGCACCAGCAAAATGAGGCCTCAGGGGATGTTTCCACCTCTTGTTGCATCCCTTAACCAAGTTATGCCTGAAATGGGCTGGGGGATGGAGGGAAGGCTCTTCTTGTCACCCTCTGAGGAGCTGACAGCTCCAAGGAAGATTTCCAAGTGGAGTTCTCCATCCTGCAGACAAGATGGAGGGAATTGTCTCTACTCCACCATCACCTCTCTTCCCAGGCACCTTGAGGATTCCTGATTTAAAGAATTATTAATTATTCCTGATTCAATGGCTCCTTCCTTTTCTCCTCCCAGGTGTCAACCCCGAGAAAGTCATGATGAGAACCAGTTCCTGTTCCCTTGGCTGGGAACAGACAGGAGCCTGCAGGATGAGACCAGCCCTCACATCTCCCCTGGAATCTTTGATGCCACAGGGCTGCTGTGATTTGAGAGTTTGTTTGCATCTTTTAGGCTCTTTTTTTATAGCTCAAAACTATTCAACTATAGATAAATAAAATCCCTGATGTTGCTGTAACATTCCCAGGAGACACTCGTTACATGGTCACAGGGACATTGTTATCCCCAAAGATCCAAGGTAAAATCTCCATCTCTGAGAGGTCAGGAAGGATTAGGACAGAAGTCAAAGGCTTCTCTAGCTGTGCTTGGAGTCACTACTCAGGACCACTGCAAGAAGTGCAGGGCAGTGTTAAACCTGGTCTAAAAACAACTTTTCTCAAGGCAGACTGACCAGAGAGAATCCCAACAGCTGGGGCCTCTCCCACAGGGAGGGCTGAGAGGTCAAACTGGCATTAATTAGGATGGAGATTGGATATTTCATCCCTAAAGTTCCTTCAGCTGCACAGCCCACGAGGCCATCGAGCTCCAAGGAAGCAATAAAGTGACTCGCATGTAAATATGAAATATCTTCTAATTTATTGTGTTATATTAAAAAAACAAAAGTACATATTGCAAACATCAACCATACACTGAAATCCAGCTGAAGCTTGTTCTGTGCAGATGTCTGGACAGGTGGGAATGATTGTACAGAACAGGAATTTGCTGTTGTCCATGAAACAATTCCATTAAGACTGAAAGGTTCTACCTATGCTTTGCTCTAAGGTAGGATGGGAGCTTGGAGCCTTGCCCTGTGGCTCAGGGGATCCAAACCTGCCTTGGGGAAGTGCAGGGGCAGCTGCTTTGGTGCTACAGGGAGAGAGGTGGGAAAGGGGGCACCAGGGCTGGTCCCTGTCCCCTCCTTGTGCAGCCCCACCCGTGTCAGGAGCTGGGAGGGGACAAAATCCCTTCCCCAGGGGGACTTTCCTCAGCTCCCCTAGGCTGTGCTGTCACTGCTGGTGCTGGAGAATGGAAGCAGCCAGTTCTGCTCTCCCTGGCACTGGGAGGCAGGGAAGGATAATCTGCAGAGCTGCTCGTGCCCAGGACACCTGCCTTGAGCCCCAGCTGCACCTGAGAGCTCACAGTAAAACCACTTAGAGTAACGAGGCTCAGGACTGAGAGCATTTGTGCAAGGGCATGACCAGAGTGTGCCCAGAGCAAGGACAGGGGCAGCAGGCAAAGGGCAGTGCCCAGGACAGCACAGCTTGGCTGCACCCCGAGGGTGAGCTCAGGAGTGAGTTAAGGCAGAGTCTGCCTACAAATGCAGTAACAAAACCGAAATTGAAACTTTCCTGGAGTGACTTTGCTAAACCAACAGCTCTACAAAGCACTGTACAAAGATTAAAAACAGCCCTCCCCTGGTTTTTAAGAACTTAGTTTGCATAACCTGGAAGGGAAAAAGCCTGAAGCCAGTTAAGGATCTATTTACAGAGAAGTTAATCACATAGCTGTGACCTGTCAGGTGCTTAGGACTGGTGTCACCTCCTGGGGCTGAAGCTGCTCTGCCCCACAGGACTGGATTGGGTCTGGCCTCTGCAGGTCAGCACAGCCAGGGATGAGCTGCCCTGAGCCTGCTGGAGAGCAGCTCCCAGCTGGAGTTAGCAGGGTTTGCTGCAGGACTGGTGCTGGCCCCTGTTCACCCTCTGCTGAGACACAGCCAAGGGCAACAGGGCTGTTCCAGATGCTGAGATACCCAGTAACAGCCCAGTAATCACCAGTAAGTGTCAAAGTACACAGTGCTGGAGAAACAGCAATCCAGGACTTCCCTGTCTCAACCTCAGCTTATCCCAGCCCTGAGGGGAGAGGCACTGGCTCCTTCCCGCTCTGCGCTGCTCCAGTCCCAGAGGATGCTGCAAACAGGATTAAGTACAACTCAAACTGGAAGCCCTGAGGTGTCAGGACAGAGCTGAAGCTGCTGAACCCCAGGGTAACTGTGGAGGTCTCAGAGAACAATTAGCAGCTGCAGGAAAAAGAGGGAGAGGAGACAAGCACAACACCCCCACCTGCCACAGCCAGCAGCTGCCTGCAATGTGGAGAAGTCTTTGGTTACTAGAAAGACTGCCTCAGATTAAATTGGAAATCTTTGAGCTTTACTTGGTGATCCAAAACTGTACAGCCACTTCATGGTGTGTTTCCTACCAAAGAGCTCTGTGGAACAGAAGAACATGGCTGGTGGTGCTGCAGCACCTTTGGTTTTTACACTCTTCCCCGGTCCTTAGCAGCCCTGAGCCAGGACCAGGGGTCCTTGGAGCAGGAACACAGAGCTGCTGCTCCAGAGGAGTGTGGCTGTTAAAGCCAGTGCTAAATATTCCAGAGAAAGGGTCAAAAGAAACTCTAGTCCAGGGCAAAGTGCTCTGGTGTCACCTACGGGTGCTGCTGCAGCGCAGGTTTAACACTTCCTACCTCAGGTTTCTCTCCCTCCCAGGACTGGTGACCTGAACTGTCACAGCTGTGGCCCTGCTGCCAGCCCTATGGAATGACACCCCACCTCCCACCATCGCTGTCACTTGACTCCACAACAGGCAACAGGAGACAAGGAGGTAGATAAAATATTCATTGACAAGGAAAAGCACTTGTAGAAAACCACAGTACAGTGGCCTTCTCCACACTCTGCCCTTCCACACACAGCTGCCATGGCTGGGAAGACTTGGAATACCCTCAGGATAAAGTCAAACAGGGAATATCTGCCTCTAGGTCACTGCCTGCTTCTGCTTCCCCTCGCTCAGAGCAAGGCAATGCTCCTGGATCAATTCCAGAAGGAAACCAGGGCTGCTGCCTCCCACCAACAACCCCCAGCATAGGAGGATTGAACCTGCTGGGACTCCTGGTACCTGGGAGCTGCTGGAACCAAGCCCCCAGCTGAGATCCACACTCAGGCAGAAGCTCTAAGAAACAACCAGTACCAACACCACTCCTAGGGAAAGCAAACATGGACAATTTGCTCCTGACTCTCTTCCTCTGGGAGGAATTTTAACCTTGAACCGTAGGGATATAACAGGGATGGGTGTCCCCAGCTCAGTGCTGCAGAAGCTCCACCGATCCCTTGGAGGAGCAGATCCTGAGAGCTGTGGGGAAACCAAGGGAGCAGCCCCTGCTCCCTCCCACTGCTCTGAGGGGTCCCTCTGTCCCCAGCACTCCAGGAATCTCATCAACCTGTGCCATTTGTTCTTTGGGGAGTCACCCAAGGCACTCCCAAGCTCTCTCCCAGGAGCCAGGGAGCTGTGCAGCAGCTCTGGGTCCAGGTCCCTTCCTTTCCTCCCCAGCCCAGGAGGGTCAGGGAGTGCCTGGAGGGAAGGAGGGATGGCTGGCTGACCTTTTGCTTGTTGTTTTGGTTTTAAAGTGCAGGATCATTACCAAAGCCATAGGAAGCCAGTCCTCCTCCTCTCCAGCACAAAACAGCAACGACAAGAGTGCTAAAAATTCCGGGCATTTCTCCAGCTGCTCAACAGGCCCTTCCAGGCTGCCCAGAACCCTCACTGATCCTCGCCCTACAACTACCGCATTTAAATACCCCAAATAACCTAGAGTTTGTTACAAATCACAATTTACAGACTGTGCTGAACAGGAGTTGCACTGCCTGGTCCTCCTGCAGGGGCAGCTCCTTCCCCAGAGCTGCAGGGGTCCCCAGGCTCACTGGTGCAGGTGGGCCCTGTCATCCGGGCGCTTGATGTGGATCCTCCGCACGCGCTCGATGCGCTCCCGCTCCTCGTCCTCCTCCAGGTGGTGGGAGCGCCCTGCAGCCCCTCCTGTGGCTTCCAGGAGGGCATTGTCCGGCCCCCTCCCATCCTGGGATTCATACAGCAGAATGTTCAGGGTCTCCTCGTAAATCCGGGCTTCTGGGAACTCCACCTGGCAGGCAGGGAAGAGAAGGTCACTCACTGCAGGCACCAGGTTACCTGGGTTTGGATTCCTGATAGCCAGGGCTACAATTCCTTAGTTGCACCCCAGCCACAGAAATCCTTTCAGGCACAATCCTTTCTATTCCATTTTTTGCTTCCAGCTTTTGAGACCAACAACCAGAGTTGGGTTTTTATCAGAACCAGGCAGATCTCTCCTGGGAAAGGGAAGAATACAGGGAAGGTGTGCCATTGCTGGATCCCTCCTTACACTGGGGTGTAGAACCACGGAATGGTTCGGGTCGGGAGGGACTTTAAAGAACATTTAGTTCCAACTCTAGATCATCTACTTGTAACTCCCAAACCCAAACGTGGTTAAATGCACAAGTTTGCCTGAAGAGAGAGCTGGACTGAACATCATGGAATATCACAATGCCTTATGGAATACCACAGGGCTTTATGGAATATCCCAGCGCTACCTGCCCTAAGCAGGCAGCTCCTGCTGTACCCCTAGGATGAGCTCAATGCATTGATTATCCACTCCAGAGGTGCTGAACAATGACAAAGTGCCAGCCTTGCAGCATTCCCACTTTTCCTGTACCTTGGTCTGCTTTTTCTCGGTGGCATAAACGATGGAGGTGCAGCAGACCTCGGCGATCTTGCGGCCCTGCCCGTAGAAGGACCAGCAGCAGATCTCATCCCCAATGACATCCTTGATGAAAAGCACCCTCCCGTTGAACCTCAGGGACAGCTTGTCAAAGAGCTCAATGTTCTTTAGCATGTTGTCATCGGAGTTGCTGTGGGAATGGAGGCAGCAACAGGAATTTACAGAGCACATGGGAAGAGTGGGAGCAGTGAGCATTGACAGCCCTGTGATCCCAGATTCCTGTGTCACAGAATCCTCCCAGGATGGTTTGGGTTGGGGGGACCTTAAAGCCCATCCAGTGCCACTCTGTGCCATTGGCAGGGGCACCTTCCACTATCCCAGGTTGCTCCAAGCGCCACCAAACCTGGCCTTGGGTGCTTCCAGGGATGGGGCAAACCCAAGAAATTAATTCTTATTATTTCACTACTACAGGCAGGAAACCCTGAAGCAGCAGCAATACAACAGCAACAGCCCCACGAACAACAAGGCCATTTCACCCAGGTGCAAAATCCTATCAGCCAAACCAAACCATTCCTGAGCTCAGCACCCTGGGTGGGCACTGTTATGTCATGAAAATTAAAAGGGAAAATGGGAAAGAGGACAAGACACCCAGTTTGATTTTTTCATCACTCACTGAGCTCCCTGTGTTCAACTGCCACACTGCAATCCATGGGAATGCAGACAGCACTTGGCCAGGAGCCTCTGCCAGCTGCACCTAAGGATTAGAGGAACTCCTCTGGCACAGAAATAGCACAGGCTCAGGCTTCCATGGATGGCAGCAGACTCCCTTCTCACTCCAGTTGGAAATTAATTGGGAAAAAATGGAATGCCTGCCAACACCAATCTGTCATTGGCTCTGGGGGAAGAAAAAGGAAACTTTTATAGTGGATTTTAGTCTATGAAAAACTTCCAACAATTCTAGCTTAAGTCACTTACCTGGTGTAGGAATATTTGTTGTTGCTTCTGTTATAGAGAAGCTTCACTGCTGGCTGTAAGAAACAAAGCACAGATGAGATCTGGGGAGCACAGCCAGAGCTGGAAACTCAGCTCAGCCCAAGGCCCCACAGAGAAGCTGCAATGACAAATTCCCAGTGGGATTTTGGTGGTGGTACTGGTTTTGCTGCAAACCTGTGATGCACAGGTTGACAATGGCGCTGCAATCCCTCCTGGAATTGGATCCTTATCTATTCTTATCTTCTCTCTGTCTTATCAGCATCCCCTGCCATGGGCAGGGACACCTTCAACTATCCCATGTTGCTCCAAGCCCTGTCCAGACTGGCCTTGGACACTTTCAGGGATCCAGGGGCAGACACAGCTTCTCTGAGCACCCTGTGCCAGACCCTCCCCACCCTCACAGGGAAGAATTTTTCCTAATATCCCTCTAACCCTGCCCTCCTTTAGCTAAAAGGCATCACCCCTTATCCTGTCACTCCATTCCTTGTCCAGCTCTCCTCTCTCTCTCTCGGAGCTCCTTTAGGTACTGAAAGGAGCTCTGAGGTCTCCCCAAAGCCTTCTCCTCTCCAGGCAGGACACTCCCAGCTCTGTCCATGGCACACCCCGGCCCCTCTCACCTTGTTGGAGGTTGCAATCAGCTTCTGCTCCTCCTTGGAGGAGGTGATCACCGGGACCTTGCAGAAAGGCTCGTACGCGTCCTTGTTCTGTGGGAGCAAGAACCAAACAGCAGCTGAGTGACAGATCCCAGGGCACACTCACATTTCCTGGGAATGATCTCTGCTGAGGGGTCAGTGTCTTATCTGTCCCTGTGGTGGTCTCTGGGCTGTGGCTGGCCAGGCACCATTCTTCTGGGAGGACCTGAGGTGTCCATTCCTGCTCTCCACCACTGAATATCCTGTGCCCAGTTAAAAAGCAGGATCTGGAATGGGGCTTCTCACAGACAGGACATGAACAACAGCGGCCTCAAACCCACGATGGGAACCTCAGAGCATAACAAAGACCACAACAGGACTCCCAGCAGATCTGGGAAGAAGCTGGTTTTCTAGATGTGACCAGACTCCAGCAGATGGCAACACAAACTATTCCAATTTCCATCTCAGCCTTCTAAAATCACCACATGAAGACCAGGAGAAAATCCTGCTCTGTCCAGATGTTGCTGCCCACCCCCAGCTGCCCCTGAGCCCTGTGCCCACCTGCAGGGCTGCCTGGCATTCATCCACCAGCCCCTGCACCAGGTAGTACTTGGCCTCAGCCAGCAGCTCCTCGATCTCGCGGCGGCTCTCCGGGAGCGGCACGGCTCCGTCCCGCAGGTAGTTCAGGATTGTCCCAAAGTGCTTCCCACAGCGGTCGATCAGGATCCAGCCTGGGGACACAGGAAGGACAAGCTGAGGTGAATGTGGCAAAAGGCCTTAACAGAGCAAGCTGGTGAAGGACATGATGGAACTGGGGGAGTGATGGTGGAATGGGGAATGTGAGCAGAGAGTGCGGCTCAGCTGGAGCTTAGGACCATGATGGGAAGAAAATCATGGAATAGTTTGGGTTGGAAGGGAAGTTCAAGATCATATAGTCCCACCCCTGCCATGGGTAGGGACAACTTCCACTAGCTCAGGTTGATCCAAGCCCCATCCAACACGGCCTTGGACACTTCCAGGGATGCAGGGGCAAACACAGCTTCTGTTGGCACCCTGTGCCAGGGCCTCCCCACCCTCACAGGTAAGGATTTCTTCCTGATATTCCATCTATCCCTGCCCTCTGGCAGTGGGAAGCCATTCCCCCTTGTGTTGTCCCTCCATGCCCTTGTCCAAAGTCCCTCTTCCAGCTCTCCTAGAGTCCCTCTAGGCACTGCAAAGTGCTCCAAGGTCTCCCTGAAGCCTTCTCCAGGGAAGAGATGCAACCAAAGCTCTGTGGGTGCAGGATCCACATTGCACCTCTTGCTGCTGGGATCAGGCTGGACCCTGGCAAAGTCAGGCAGTGCCCAGGCTGGAGTTTCCCTGAGTGAACAGATGGCCACTCTCACAGGCTGAGGCTCAGGAATGCAGCGAGGAAACGCTTGTGGGGAAGGAGTCATATTTTGGACAAATAAGGAAAGTAGGTTAAAGCAGCCCCTGTGTGTTCTGCATGAATGGAATTACAAGGAAAAGTCTGAACATTTGGTTCAATCTGGAAAGGGAACACGGCCCTCTGTGAGGGAAAAGGAGACATTCTGTAGCAGCTCACTCCAGGCTTCCCAGCTCCCTCATTCCTGCTGTCCACAGACAACACAAAGTGTGCTCCAAGTGTGATTTTACAGGCTGGAACAACAAACTAGAGACAGAAATCATGGAACAAAGGACTGATCCAGGCTAATGGCTAATCCAGCTAGAGCAGAAAAAAGCCCATGTGGCAGCGCAGAGTACAAAAAGCAAGAAATCCCAATTTAGTGGGAGATTCAGTGGAAGGTGTCTGCCCATGGCAGGGGTGGAACAAAGTGAGCTTTAAAGTCCTTTCTGACCCAAACCAATCTGGGATCCTGTGATAAAAACGAAGCACAAGCCATGGTAGTAAACCAGGACATCCATCCAAGCTCACTGGAGCACACAGAAAGGTAAAGGGCCAGCTGAGAGCAGAACTGCCATCCCTAAACTCCTCTGTGATTCCTTGTAGGCTGCAAAAATCTGCTGCAACTTCATGTTTACAGATGGTGAAACTGAAGCAGGATTGCTCATTTTCATGTGGGGATGAGAAAACACTTCCAGTAGCATTGCAAAATCTGAGTGGCCACTAGAAGAGCTTTAAAAACCTTTCTGTTTCCCCCAAACAGCCCAAAGGAGATGAGTCACAGGGAAGTGACCCCACTGCCACTTGGCCACAGCAGAGCCAACAAGTGGGCTGAAGCCTTTTAGAGTTGTTTCTTGACTGCATTGTTCCAAAAACATCCTGTGATCCATTTAGGAAGGGACACAAAATTCCATGGGCTGTATGGAATATAGAATCATGGAATGGTTTGGGTTGGAAAGGAACTTAAAGTTTATCCAGTTCCAACCCCCTGCCATGGGCAGGGACACCTTCCACTCTCCCAGGTGGCTCCAAGCCCCACCCAATCTGGCCTTGGACACTTCCAGGGATGGGGCAGCCACAGCTTCTCTGGGAATTCCATCCCAGCCCCTCACCACTCTCACAAGGTAGATTTCTTCCCAATATCCCATCTATTCCTACCCTCTGGCAATCTGAAGCCATCTCCACTTGTCCTGTCACTCCAGGCCCTTGCAAATAGTCCTTTCCCATCTTTTTGTCAGCTCCTTCAGGCCCTGGAAGTCACACTTAGGTCACTCCAGAGCCTTCCTTTCTCCAGGCTGAACAATCCCAGCTCTCCCAGCCTTTCCTCCCAGCAGAGCTGCTCCTTTCCTCTAATCATCCTGGTCTGGACTCTCTCTCCAGCAGCTCCATATCCTTCCTGTGCTGGGTCTGAAGGCAGCTTTGCAGGTGGGGTCTCGCCTGGGCAGAGGGGCAGAGCCCCCCTCACTGCTTTTGTCCATGGACACTTCACACCTTTAGGAAATTTATCTTTGTCTTACAGGAATTCTCAGGGACAGGATCCAAACTCTCCAGCTAAAATCAGACATTTTCCAACCATGTCATGGCAGGTGAAATAGGAGCCTGACACTGGACACTGCCTGAGGCTGCACTCTCTTATAATCAGCTGGGACCAGGAACAGTTTCCCCATTAACAGCAGCAGGGAGTCAGGAGAAAAAAAAATAATTGGAAACAGATGGATGCACCTGAAAAACTCACATTCTTCTCCCTGCTCATTACCATCCAAAGAAAATGTTCCAAATCTGCTGATTTGCTACAGTTCATCAATAATTTCTAAGCTGAAAACAATCATCTGACACCCACAGGCAGAGAAGTCCAGACTTTTCTCCTCCAGCCTGAGGAGCAGCAGGTTGGAATTGTCCAGCTGGGAGGAGGAACTGGGATCTGAATCCCAGACACAGAGCAGGACCCCATGTGCCACATTCCAGACTGGTTAAACCCAATTCCTTCCAGTTTCTCCCCAAGCCTGGCTTCTTTTCCTAAGAAATGCTTTGTTTGGTGCCAGGTTTTGGGTGTGACCAGTTAGGAGGATTTTG
Organism: Anthoscopus minutus; assembly: GCA_013399455.1. Lineage (NCBI taxonomy): Eukaryota > Metazoa > Chordata > Aves > Passeriformes > Paridae > Anthoscopus > Anthoscopus minutus. The sequence continues at coordinate 580,035 of VWYI01013666.1, forward strand.
AAGAATTCCAGATAAAAAGTGTTTCCTTTAGCAGCCCCAGTGCTATTGTCCCAGTTTCCAGGCAAGGGGAGATAAAGCAAGAACGGCTGCAATGGGAGTGTCTGTGTTACAACATACAGGAAGTATCAAATTCCTCTTAAAACACAAACTGGTTCCATGGAACAATCCCACACAGACACTGTGGGAGTCACAGCAAAACAAACTTGGGATTTTACGTCCCAAACATGATATTTTAGTGGGAGAAATGTTATCCTCAGATCTGGGATGCAAACAGCACCTGCACTTCCAGGGCCTCTGATCCCTGGGAATGGGATGTCCCAGCCCTCCTGTATCTGCCCAGGACACTGGGATCAACCCAGGGTGAGGTTCCAAAATGAATTTGGAATTTCCAATCCATTTCCATCCCTGGGAAGTCTGAAATTATCAAATTTGGCCAAGCAGCTTCAAGAAGATCCACCTCAAGTTTAGCAAAGGGAGAGGGTTCACAACATTTCCACTCTTCCAGCGTTCCCAGTCAAGGTGTTGATTCCCATTTGACAGGGGTTTTCCCAAATTTGACCCAATGTTGATTCCCATTTGACAGTTTTTTTCCAAATCTGACCCACAGACTAACTTTTTTTTATGCAAATTCCATGGTCTGTATCCAAGATAAGTATCCCAAAGACCCTTTGATCCAGGACCCCAAATTACAGCTTTATCCTGGCCTGGGACTATACCTGGAACAACACAGCTTTGTTTTCCCCAGCTTAAATATAAAGACTCCTGGCCAAACCAGGAATATTTAGCTAATCAGGCTGTATTTTTACATTTTTTCCTTCAAATCCACTTAATTTTATCTCAGGAATAAACCTCTAAACAGACTATTTTAAAGCACTCAATACTCAGTCCATCCCACATTACCCTGTACTATATTTTCTCTATTTTCAGTAAATTCAAACAAAATGTTCAAATAATAATTAACTAATCCCAAAGGAGGTGTTGAATCTCCAGGCTCAGCTCTGCAGAGATTGTTGTTAAATACAAAGGTCCTCAAATATTATTATGGGTAAAACATCAGAGTGAAAATAAAGCCGAGCTTCCCATTAAACTCTGGCACACCCCCAACGTGGGAACATGGAGATAGAATTCCAAATTTTCTGAGAATTCTGCAACTGGGTCTGTTTTAGGGAAATCAGCTGACAATAGTCCCACAATAAAATACTTTTCTTTTTTAAAAAGTCATCTTTTAACTCATTAATACCTATGTTTAGAGCAAGTTTTATATTTTATTTATAAGCAAGGAGACAAAAAAGAGGGAATGGCATTCTGAAGTTCCAAGAGGAAAGTCCCAACTCAAGGATTCCTAATCCCTATCCCCACCTTTTTCCATGGGCTTCAGAGCTTTAGTGTCAGTATTCTGAAAGCAAAAGATGCTCCAGGTGCCACCTGGGCCTGACAGGACCTTTGGCACTTCTTAGTGCCCTTCTGCTGTTCAGGCAACCACTCAGGTCATCCTTTTGTTCCACATTTTTCCCAGATGTACAATCATGGAACAACAGCATGGTTTGGGTTGGGAGGGAACTTCAAGATCATCCAGTCCCACACCTGCCATGGGCAGGGACACCTTCCACTATCCCAGGCTGCTCCAAGTCCCGATGTCCAACCTGGCCTGGGACACTCCCAGGGATCCAGGGGCAGCCACAGCTTTTCTGGGCACCCTGTCCCAGGATCTCAGCACCCTTCCATGGAAAGATTTCTTCCCAATATCTAATCTAAACCTATTCTCTTGTCCTGCCACTCCAGGGCCTCATAAATATTCTCTCCCTGTCATTCTTGTGGCTTCTTCAGGCACTGCAAGGCCCCAATTAGCTCACTCCAAACTTGCCTTTTGTCCAGGCTGAACAACCCCAATCTTCCCCTTGTCGTAGAGATCCTCCATCCTCCCAAACCTACAAACAGAAGCTCCTCTGACCTTTCCAGGACCTCTGTGGCTTTCCCTGCTCAGGAAGGATGTGGAGGGCGCCGAGCTCATCCTGACCCTTACCTTCACTGTCTGTGAGCACTTCCATGCGCCCGCTGAACATGGCCTTGAGCATGGTGTCCTGCTTGGTCAGGGTCTGCATGGTGGTGTAGTACAGGGCTCCCCCCACGTTCAGCTTCACGTACTTGGAGCTGGGGCTGCTCCCCTTGAAGGACGTCGTGCGCGTCGCGGCCGCCGGCACTGCTGAGCTCACCACGCTCTCTCCCGACATCTCTTCCTGCAAGGAGAGGGGTTCCCAGCTCAAGGGAGCAGCTCCCAGCTCAAGGGAGCAGCTCCCAGCTCAAGGGAGCAGCTCCAACTTGAAGAGAGAAGTTCCCAGCTCAAAGGAGCAGCTCCCACCCTGGCAGTGTGACACCCCTGTTCCCACTGGGTTCTTCACACCTCGGCTCCTCCCGCGGCTCTTTGTGTAAAGTTCTTTAAATGTTTCACTGTCAGGAACCGAAGGACATTTGTGGACACAGCCCTCATTTTTTTTTTCCCGGGGAAAAACTGGGAATGCTGAGCTGGGTTTTGCTCTGTAAAGCCAAAGCTTTCCCACAACTGCTTTCATTTCTTACACAACTCCGACAGCTTAAAGCTCTTACTCCATCAATAATCTGGGATGGAATTGGGCAATTCCCAACACACACAAGTGGAGCAGATGATTCCTGTGAGTCCAAATGCAGAAATCAACACATTCCCAAGTACTAAAATGTAGAATATCCACAGATTTTCAAGGCTTTTTCCCTTGGAGTAAGCAGGCAGAGCACACACGAGTTTTTCCCACTCTTCCCTGACCTCCTACACTGCTCAGAGCACCAAAATCCAGCCAGACAGAGCAGCCTCCAGCTACATTCCTGTCACCTCCTTGTCACCGAGGTCACACTGGCACAGGCTCAGCACCACAAGTACCCCCAGAGCCACTAAATCCTTAATCACTCGGAGCCTCCATGGTTCTGTTTTTCCTCAGGATGGGATAGGGTGGGATAATTAACCCCCTCCATCCCTGCTCCTCCAGCTCCCACAGCTCTGGGATGAGCTGAACCGAAGGATTTTTGCTTCACTGCCATGAAATTATCAATGGAGCAGGAGTTGTGCGATACAGGAGAGGGAGCAGGAGGGACAGGGATGGCCTAAGGATAATCCGTCACCTCTGGGATGCATAGGCAGCAACCTCAGCTCACGTTCCAGATCCCTCCGGTACCGGAAACCCCCAGCTTGGGCAGGAATGGGCCCGAGGTTCCAGAGGGGATCGATCCTACAGAGCATCACAACCCTGCACCCCAAATCCCAGCCCTGCCCTCTCCAAACCACCGGTCCCAGGCCAAGGGGAGCGCTGGGGACCGGACACGTGCAAATCGGACCATGACCACCGCGACTCCGGGTCTCAGACTGCCCCCAGGACTCCTCTCTTCAACCTCTGGGCTGGACCACGGCCCCAGCCCGCCCCTGGGGACTGTCACTCCTCAACATCCGCACTGCTCTCAGTGGCCGGAGCCCCAGATTCTCAGCTCAGCCCCTCTTCAGGGCAGCGCCTCCTGCTCGTATCCCCGGCCAGGACTGGTACCCGCAGGCCCCGGCCCCTCCGCCTCTCTCAGCCACCCTCCCATGGCCCGAAGCCTCCCGAGTCCCCCGACCCAGAGTCCCTCAGCCTCCTCGAGGGCCGGAGCCCCCTCAGCTTCCCCCGCCCCGCTGAGGCCCGGAGCCCTCCAGCCCTTCTCAGTCCCCAGTCCCTCCTCCCCCGCGAGCGCTAGAGCCCACCCCGCCTTCCAGGCCCATCCCCGCGCCCCCCGAGCCGCCCTTTCCCCCCTCACCATGAACGGACCGAGCCCCTCGGACCGAGCGAGCGGGAGCGCCGGGCGGGGAACTTCCGCCCCTCGCTTCGCTTCCGGCCCCGCCCGGGTGCGCCCCCAAACCCGTCCG
>VWYI01013667.1:0-25100 GCA_013399455.1 Anthoscopus minutus
GCTTCCAGGCTGGAGCAGCCTGGAGTCCTTGGAGGACTGCACCCTGTGGAAAAAGAGACCAATGCTGCAGCAGTTTTGGGAGGACTGTTTACCTGTGGGAGGGACTCATGTTGCAGCAGTTTTGGCAGGACTGCTGCTCGGGTGATTGGAACCACACTGAAGAAGTTCATGGAGAACTGTCTCTCCCCCTGGGGAGGGACCCCACGGTCTCCTGACCTTGATAAAGGACTCCTCTCCCTGAGCAGTGAAAGAACTGACCAGAACCTCCATGTCCTGTCTGCCTGCCCTGTCAGTGGGAAAGAGGGAGCCGTTGGGAGTAAAAAAGTGTTTTTAAGGGCTTATTTCTCATTATTCTCCTTTGATTTTGTTAGAATAAATTCACTTCAAGTGTGAAGTACTTCTAAACTGAGCCGGTTTTGCCCTTGAAATGTTTTCTCCCACTCCTTATCTCAGCTCATGAAGCCTTCATTAAATTTTCCTCCCCTCTGCCCAGCTGTAGCAGGGGAGGGTGAGTGAGCAGCTTTTGTGGGTGCCTGGCATTTGTCCAGTGTCTAACTATGACACTTGGTTATAAAGCCTTATACATACATGGCTTTAAAACCTTATACAACTTGGTTGTAAAGCCTCATACATAAAGGACTACTATCTGGGTAAAGAAGTAGAGGTTGATGGTGTTGAACAATGGCAGAATTCTTTTCATATCACTATAAAGATTTCACAAGGCTGATGCACGTTGCTGCACTTTAATGAAGCTGAAGGCTTTCAAATCCAGCCCATGTTATGAAACTTATGTGCTTTCCTGATCCCATTCTGCTATCTGCTTTCCCTAAGGGGAAGGCTTCTCCTGCCTTCTCAAAGGCTTCCTATTGCTCCTAAAATTTCACAACTTCAGGCTGTTTAGGAGAAGAGGCTTCTAACAGGCAGGCTATGACTAAGCAGTGTCACAGGTACATTGCATTTGTAAGGAGGAGCAGCAACAGTTTCAGTTGTTTTCTTTACATTTAAAAAAATATATATTTGAGAATAATTGCTGAAGGGGTGTGTCATCGGGCCTGGGGTCCGGTTTTGGCTGGCTCTGGACTCCAAGCTTCAACAACCCCTCATAGACAAAAGTAAAAGACGACAGGTGCTCTTTCTCTCAGGATCAAAAAGTCCCACAGTGTATTGCAGAACAAGCTCACGTGGTGTCCAGGAGGAGATAGAGGGGTCTCAATGCTCTCAGCACCTGAGATAAACCCAGGGAGAGGGGGAGGGGGCAAAGGTCACAGCCAGTGATACACTTGATGGGAGGGGCAAAAGGAGAGGGCATCTCAGGAACAAACCCACCACCACACACTTGGAGGAGAGAGGTGTGTGTGTGAAACAAACCACATTATACAACATGAACTATCCAGTGCAAATAACAAAACCACCCAGAGCAAAATAATAACTAAACAAACTATTCCGTGCACTACAACAAATTGCACCTTGGTGTTGTTCACTGTGTTCTTTCTCTAGTCCATTTTATTTAGTAGACCTTTAATAAAAATAATTATAGGCATTATTCAGTTTAGGACTGTAATGTCATGCAGCTTTGAACTGATTGCAAAAGCATACAGTTTAGTCAGCCCTTTAGCCAATATCTAGCATGAAATGTGCACCAAGAGCCAACAGCAAGTCCAAATTGCACTCTACCGTGTAAAAAATAATTTTTGAAGCACTATGAAGTAAAATGGATGAGGACAGAGCAGGGGGGCAGGAAAGGAGGAATTGAGTGTCAAGACACAAACCAAGATAGGATAAATATGAAGAGCAAAAGAAAATCAGGACTACTTTTCTGTTTAACTACAGAATTATGCAAAAAAAATTAATCTCTCATTTAAAAAAAATATTAATCTCTCATGACCTTGCAAGTTGACTACTGAACCTTCGTAAATTTGATACTGTGAAGAGCTACTCTCTTTCCTTATGCTCACATACGGCCCAAGTGAGGTAAACAGAGCAGTAGGTGGGAGGCTCAAATTCTCTTGATTGTTCACAGTGAGCAGTGTAGAAAACGGACAACAGCAGTGCAGTGATACACAGAAGATGAAACCTAAATATAGAACAACCAATTACTTTACTTTAGACACCTCTAAGGTGACTGTGTTACATATGACTCAACTCCGTTTTGGACTTTGCTGTGTAGTACCTGTACTGGCAATTGCAGCTCCTGTGCCCTACAGATGCTTACAAAGTCGCTGATGAATAAGGGAAGAATCTTATCTTTTCCTAGGCATTACATTCCTCTAAAAGAACATGATCTGTCCTCACTTCAACATCAAAGCAAATATATCCATTATGATTTCTACCTTATACCTTCAGTCTTTTAATTGCTCATAGGGGAGGAGGAAGGGGAAGGAAATGCAGTAGTTTTGTATTCTGAATTCTGCTGCTTCATGGCACCAAATGAATTGTTTCTTAATCAGACAACTCATATATTTTGTTCCAATATTGTGACAGTATAGTGCTTTCTGGGGTGGAATGAAAACCACAATTTCTTCTCTTTAAATATATTATGCAGCTTTGAGGAAGGAGTGAAGAAGAACATAATTATCCTGTTAAGATTCTGTGACAGGAATTAAAAGGCAAATGAATATTAGAGTGCTAATAATTTCTGAGTCACTCTGTCTGTAGGTTACATGCACTGTAACTAATCCAGACACAGAGCTTTTAATTTCAGGATAAAAACTCATTTTTGGGTTTGTCTGTTGTCAATTTATAATATTATGTACTGTGTGAACACTTTACACAGGCAACTAGTTTTTAAAAATCTTCATCTTAGAATTTAAAAAGTTCTCTGTGCTGCTTCTGCCTGCAAAATTTCTTCTGGAAATTACAGTGCAATTTCAAATATTTTTTAAAATAACTATAATCCCTGGTTGTGGAGCTTGTAAAACAAATGAGACTCCTAGATTATTCAGTAGTGCTTGATAAATTTGATTTTAAATATGCCTCATTTATAAGTGCTGTTCAGCTTGAATTATTTATTGTGATGAGATGAGTATTTATATTCATTTACTGAAGAAATAAAATACAGCTTAATATGTCAATTACTAATAAAGAATTTAAAGAAATTACTGATTACAGAGTTTTAACATGACTGCTAAAATCTGTCCCTGAGAAATAACGAAAAGGTCTGTTGAACTAGGAAATTAATTTATTATGATAATGTAAATCTGACAAATGCAAACACACTGCATCTGAAGTATTTCCTATCATTTTATTGAACAATTCTTCAGAGTGTCAGTATGGCACATACTGCAGCATGCACTCATTCTCAGGCTGGCAGTTTTACAATTAGAAAGCATTGTATTGTCTGTGATGTTAAGTTATATTTACTGAGACTCAGCTTCATCTGGTGTCATCAAGTCTCTCATGGGTCTTGGGTCTTCAAAGAGACAAGAGCAGTTGTTGGTTGCTGTAAAGTTTTTTATTGCATGAATACATCAGTCTTAAAGGCAAAGAGCTAAGTTTTAAAGTCTGTGATAAAATATAGGATCCTGACGTTCTCAGCAGCAGCAGCAGCTTGTTTTTTCTTCTTTCCGTTGTTGTGATTCACCCTAATACAGGGGGATTTTATTCATAAATCATCCAATCAGCTAAAAACACGATTCTAAAACATTCTTCCTATACCAATCTAAGCTTAATTCTAATGTATGAAAGTAGTGTCAGTTCTTACCTAAAATCTATGCATAAAGTATTATCTGTTTACATAAAATAGTTCTATCTAGAAATGCAAGCAATGTTTTACTTTGTCTTCGTTATGTCTGGAGCTAAGTTAATTTTATAAAAGGAGACACTACTGAACTTTAAATTAGGCTTAAGAGCTTTTACCAGCTAACACAGTCTCTTAAGGCACTTAAGATTTATTTCTACTTACTGAAAACTGAAACTTACATTCTGACTTCATGTCTGTGGCTTAATATATTTTAGTTTCTCTAAAGGCTTCAAAAATTCAATCTCTGCATTCTTTTCTCTCTGTGAAGCACTCAGAGAGGCTTTTATTTGACACATTCCAACAATCTGGGGAAAGAGTATATCTTTTATCTTGAAGTTCCATGCCCTCTAGGAACATTTATTTAAAGAAAATTAATTGCTAAAAGAGTGATATGACAGAAAGGTATTTCTGCTGATGCAATTTTTCAAGAGAGGTTTGGGGTTTTTGTCTGTAGTACTTAATAAATTCAAACAGAAAGGTCATAGAAAATGCATAAACAAAGGCTATAAACAGCATTAATTTTAACTAGCCTGATTAATACAAGATAGAAGTTCCTATATTGATCTCCACGTTGGAGACATTGATTTTAAGCAATTCAAGGATTGAAGCATTGGTTTCAAGTCCCTGCTATAACCTGGGGAAGATGGAGAGTGAATATAACTAAGTTTTCTAGTCTTTCATTTTCTTCAGACAAATTTTCTTAAACACATACCAAATATAATTTCTTGATAAAATTTTGATTATAATCTAACATATATTAAAAGTCTAAATGAATTTAAAAATTGATTATGACCTCATTTTGTGACATTTCCTAATAATATTAGTAATTAAAATTTACCTATGATGATCTCACTTAGATCATTAGGCATGCAACAGAATTCTTTGTGAATATTTGTAAATTTCAGCACTTGTTTTCCATGAGCAGTAAAAACCAAAAAATTTCATTCAGGGAATTAAATTTAATAATTCAATGTTCAAAACAAAGAAGCAACCAATCTACTTTAATATCAAAAAACTGCTACCATCATGATGATCTATTTTATTTTTAGAAAAAAAATACAGGTAAATAACCTCCAAGAATAAATATAACTTGGGAAATATGCAACTTTGAATGGAAAATTCTTGAAAAGAAAAAGTGAGAATTTAGCACAAACTGCTTATTGCAATGCAAGACGTGTGGTGAAAAAAATGTAAGCATAATTATTGATAGTAACATGTCTGAATTTATGTTTACCTCTTAACCTGTTTTGACCTTGGCTTGCTTATATCACAGGTAAATTGAACAGATAAGTGTGAATAAGTATATTAAATATATGATCAGTTACTATCTGCTTCTTTCAAATTTTTACATAACTGTCATTGTAATTTGTAAGTTGTCGATTATGCCTCCCTTCCCATCAAAGTAATGTTAAGAATCAATAAGTTAAGGTCAGTATCTGTGAATCTTCTAAAGTATAGTTAGTGATATGAAGTAAACAATTTGAACAAATCCTTTCAGATCATGAGAGAAGCAGATACTCATGAATTCAAGATCCTGGCTATTTATGAGACTAGACTGTGACATTCTGAGGTGAGTGCACACTAGATGAATTTCAGGGAGGATAATAAGCTCTGCTCAGGCCACGGGCAAATATCAAAGTGTCAACAGAACAGATGCTGAGGAATTATTACTCATCTATGATGCATTTTTCAACCAAAGCCCAGTCAAATTCCTGAACAGCTTCCTCAAGTTATCATTCTCTGTGGACAAAATTATTACGATAATAACAAAAAGTGATCAGACAGCTAGAAAATCACTGCAAATTATTGCTAAAGTGTATCCTAAAAAGATACAGGGAAGCAAATAGGGACCCACTCATTACACATCGCAGGAAGAAAATTTTAGTCCATACAGGTACTTTCTCTTACAAAGTGACATGCACAGAAACCAAAATCTTGCTGAGTTGAAAAAAAGGCTAAACCACGTTTCATTTATATAATAAAAGATTCAGGACAACAGCTCAAGATTTGAAGGACTGGGGGCACCAAATCCACATGATCATGCTTTTATGTCAAGTTAAATAATATCTTAGCAAAAGGAAAACATGAATAGGAATTCACAAAGGGAAAGAACATAACAAAAGCTGAAATGAAAAGTACAATGAAAAGTTGACCAAAGGAACAAATTTATATTAGATCGAAGAAAATTAAATACAAATGACTACTGTAGAAAAATGGGCAGTGAAAAACTTCTTTTCTGTCCTCTTGAACCGATGAGACTTTCAGCTTGTGAACTATTCCATTATAAACCAATAAAACAGATAGTTCTGCTTAGTTGAGAAAAGTAGAATTGAACAAATTAATTCTCTTCAAACTGTATCAAGAAAACTAAACGCTGTGAAGAAAATTTTTGTTTAGAATATACAAAAGCTGGGGAAATAGCAGTTTAAGATACATACTGAAAATAACTGTAGAAATGAGCTATCTCTATACCTCAATCAAAATGCATAAATTTTATTAAAATACATCTCTGTGGATACCTCAGTCTCTACATTTGTTTCCTTTTAGAGGTTTATGGCATATACTGAAGAAAATGTGGCAATCTAGTGACACACTGAAAAAACATGATTAAATTATAGTGGAAAAAATATTATTTTAGCAAGTAATTTGTCCTATGGTAGTCCACAAATATGAGCATTCCTATTTAAATGAAAGTAAAAATTGTATACAGCATACTTCCTGGTATTGTACTTCGTAAGTTACCTGATATGAAAAGAATTATCCTGAACACTTTTCCCCTGACATCATCTACTGAATTGACTTCTTTCCAAGCAGATCCTAATATTAGCAAAGATCTTGATAGATGTAAGAAGGCAAAATATTAACAAAAATAAGAAAATACACTGTTAAGCATGATGACTCATTCTGAGAAATTCTGATCTTTACTTAAAAGTCCTTTACCAAGCTCAGAATTTAAAAAGGCAAGTTATCACACAGTGCAGTGTTTTTAAACTTTATCTTTTGACTCATTTTGCTCCCAAATATCATGTAGATGCAGGCCAAAGTAAATATAAGTAATTAAACATATTTCCAGTTATTAAATTGTAATTGCATTTCACTAGAGCATGGTAGTTGTTTGGTAGCTGCAGAATATGAAATATAAGTCCAATAGTAAAAGAAGCACTTTTGCTGCTTGGTGTTCTTGCTTGCCTTTCATTTTGTTTCATTTTCTATCCTGCTGCTTGAACATTATTTCTTATCAATTTCCATAAACAAATAAGGTTTTTAAAGCTACTTCACAGATATCTTATAATTTAATTTGTATTTTCAACATCTTTGCTTCCATGGATCTATTGTGACAATCACTTCTGAAGCAATTATTTAACTTGCAGTTATACATCAGATTACATAATATTTACATAATCATCATGCATAAAGAAAGAAAGTATAAATTCATGACAGAAATACTTTATTTCTGAAAATGATTAGGAATGGAAATACTTCCTTTTCTAAAGCGTCAAGTATATGAAAGTACCATTCTTATAGGCCTAGAGGACCAGTGGCTGTGAGTTTAACTTGTTTACCATCAATTTGATCAATACTTGAATGGAAACAGATGAGATAATATTGAATGACCTTTTCCTTGTCTGCATTGTCTTCCAGAAGTTAATGATACAATGAAAAGTGTTGCAGCAGATGCTTGCTTTGTTCCTTAAGTTTCTCAAAGTTTAAATTTCTCTACCCCTGTTGGTTTCCCCCGGTTGTTATCTACGCTGTTATGCAATGCTTTAGTCCCTTTATTGTAACCACCCCTACCCGTTAGTCAATGTATCCCCTCTCTTAATTCTAGCTCCTTCCCTGTCCCTCCTCCTTGGGGTGTCAGTCTCTTGTTGTCCCTTCCCCTTTCCCTGTCAATCCGCCCTGACCCTTGCCAGAGAATTCATTGTCAATCCTCCCCAGTCTCTACCCCCATCTCTCCGTCCCCCTCTCTCCATTCCCTCTGGAAATCCCCTAATCTTCTGCGCACCAGTGGATGGTTCCCTTGCCCATCCTCCCATACTCTGCCCTGCTTGTATCTTATTTGTTGCAAATTTATAACTCCCACCCACTGGACCTCCCATAGCTTTCCCTGATTGTTTTTTCGACTGTGTCCTTCCCCTCAGTCACCGCTTTATAAGTGGACGTAAGCCCTTGTTCTTCGCTTTCAGATCCTGCCTCCCTCCCTGAATAAACACTTGGAACCACAGACTGTGAGCCTTCTCCTACCTCTCTATCCAACTGCAGACACTTTGGTTGCCGTAGAGCCTGAGCTCTAAGCCGCACCTCTGGTCATCTTGCTTCGGAGATTTGACTCACACTCGACATGAGCCAGAGAGATCACTGAGCTAGCCTATCATGACCCCGGCGCTGTGTCACACAAGCTGAACTCTATACTCTGAATACAAAGAAATTATTTTGAGTAGTAAGAACTGTGGGCTCTTTCTTCCCTTAGCTACGGACTTCATAGCTCAAGGCTATGAATAATACATTCAATTTATCTTTGGTCTGCTGGTGCAATATGTTTTTTGAGTTTACAAATCAAAAGGAGGATTTAAGTACCTAGAAAGCGATATCTAGAGACAGATCCATACGGGGAACATTCAAAGCAGCTCATTTTCTGCCTCTGTATGCCTGAAATTTAGATGGCATTTTTTAGAAAAAATGTTTTAATTTAAGGTAAGGATATGCAGCTGTTTTTCATTATTCACAAGCCAGAGATTGTTGCTTGGGCCTATGCAGACAGCAGAAAATGTGTCATTTCTACTCTAAACAGTATGTGCAGTATGTGGTCTTTTCATCTGCACAGGTCATGTCTTTCTGGTAAAAGGAGGCTAAGAAGATTACTACTGGCAAACTTTTGAAGTGTCAGGAATATAGTTGTGCTGGTTTGACATTAGTTAATATTGGGGAGGAAGGAAGAAAAAACATCTACGGAAATAGTTCTCCTGAGAGAAGCTCTTAAGAGCTTCAGAAAGAGCCAATAGCTGTCCAATTCTGAGAACTGGCAGCTTTGTAAGCCACTGAGAATCAGAATCCATCCCCGTGAACACCTATTTTAAAGCCCGAAAAACCCTGAACTGTATCTTTTCGGCTTCCGACTTCTGAAGGTATCGGGGCTGGGGGGAGAGAGAGGGCCTGGCCTGGTTCCAGAGCAACCTGGCGGGGCCTGGCCGCCCCCCCACTCTCGGGCAGGATGGGAGGCCAGGGGAGCCCTCCAGCCGGAGCAGGTTCCAGGCCCTGCCTCCGGAAACTCTCGCCTCTGGCTGTGCCGAGCCGACCCTGGGCCCTGCCAGGCCGCGCCCAGCAGTTTCCAGAGGGGGATGGGAGGCCAGAGCGCCCCCCCCCTTCCCTCTCTCTCTTTTCATCGCGGCTTTCTTCAGTGGCTGCGGAGCAGAGAGAGAGAGAAGAGCCCAGCTCGGCTGCAATCCATCACCGTGACTGCTTCAGCCACTGCTCGGCCTGGGTGAAATGTTAACCCTGCCAGTGCACAGATGAGACTCACAGACCATGATTCCTCTCTTGGGTGAGAGAAAACCAGAGAGTAACAACATGAACAGAACCGGGTCAGTTGAGAAAGAGTTTAAGTATCAGAATGAGGACAGAAAGAATGAGAAGAAGATGTCTTAGAATTGGAACTGAAAGTTTTTTTGGTAACACCATAGAGATGGACTATAATAACTACAGCATTTCCTTTAATTCATGAGAGAAANCATATCTCCAAAGTGTTGAAAAAGAAAACTCCTCGCCCTTTGCAAATTGAAGAAAGATTATTGTAAAAGTGATAACTGATTTTAAAATCCCAGATTTTGTTTTATGTTGTCAAGTGGAAAAGAGAAAGGTGGGCAGGGAGAGAAGTGTTCTAGAAGTTTCATTTTGATTTTTCCTTTTCATTTTGTTTTTTTAGTTTTGTTAATAAACTTTCCTTATGGTCTTAAGTTTGAGCCTGTTTTTCCTTTCTCCTAACATATCTCACAACAGACAAATAAATAAGTGTACTAGTGAGTTTAGCTAATTCTAAACCCACAACATTCTTTGGTGTGTTGGCTGGAAAATTTCAAATTGGCAATTTTAAAACCACTACACGTAATTGGTGTTTCTGCCTAGTTTCAACTGAACCTGCCACAATAGTCAGAAAATTATATTTGGTCAATATATAACTTTCACAGAGGTATAACCATATTTATGTAGCAGTAACATTATGGCACTATGAAAAAATAATTGAAAATTATCTTCAGTTGTAAGCTCATTTAGTTACATGAGTACTCCAGAAGTTTTTTCAGTGTGTCTAAGAGGAATTACAATACAAGATAGAGGCCAGAACATAAGATTAGAGTTCTATGGAGCCTGGGACTGAATTAGTGGTTTGCTAGGAGGAATTCACATATAGCAAAAAAACTCAGTGCTCTTTTAAAAATTGTTTTCTATTATACAGGATAAGGCTACAGATTTTCTGCTGGATTTGACAAAGTGAATAGCATGCACTGTAGACAGACATGGCAAGAAGATGTGTTTTGGCTGGTATTTTTTTACCAAAGTATGAAGTATTCTATTTTAAAACAAATTAAAACTCTTAAGTAAAATGAGACTCATTTCAGACTGTAACTGTGGAATCATCTTCATAATAAAAAATGTAGTTCATTTTTTCTTCCAGAATTTACTTTTCTGCTATATTGGTGCATTGTTTACCTTGGAAAATCAGGTCTTTTTTTGCTCACACTGGCTTCTTTTTCTTTTTGCTCTAAAATACTTTTTTTTCAGAGATATCCTAACATCTGCTTCTGAATGCAAACACATATTCTGAAATGTTAGATGTCTGAACTATCTCAATTTTTAAATAATGCCTTCTGTAAACTTATGTAGCACTTAACAAGAAAATGCTTCGAAGTTCACAGAGAGTCAATATTTTAAATAATACTTCGAATTAAACTGAAATCTCTGTTCTATATACTGGAAAAGAAGGTCCAAATAGTCACATTACTTGTTTGGCTGATAATCAGTGCAAAAAAATGGCATCTTCCAATTCTCTGCTTTACTATCTTAATTTTACCATAATTTTACTTGAGAATAGCTATACAAAAAGTCATCTATTCATGTCTCACATTCTTCAAAGTCAAATTTCCGACATTTGTATAGTAGGATCAGTACTTAGGAAGTCATATGGATAGTGTTTTCTTTTTCCAGCATGTTGCTTCTGAAAGGCCACGGTCATTATTAAAGAGGTTTGCAAACATGAATGCATGAATGCATGAATGCAAACATTCTATTTGATATAAAGAATGGCTCACAGACTTTACAATTGTTTCATCATTATTCATTAAAATAATCATGTGCACCCAAATCTTTAGACCAATAGAGTCTATAATATTAAATATAGGGTTTAATAGACCAATAAAAACTGCAAAACTCTTCAGTAAAAGAAAAGTTTTGATCACAAGACGAGTAAGGATATTACACAGCCAGAACATGGTTCTAGAAATTTCACCAAAATACCCATTCTTAAGTCTGGCCAGATGGAATAGTCATAGTAGCCAGATCAAGGTCATGTTAATCAGAATTAAAGAATATTCTGAGTTGAAAGGGACCCATGAGTATCACAAGTCCAACTGTTAAGTGAATGTCCTATACTGGGATTTAAGCAGCAACTTTGGTATTATTAGCACCATGCTCTAAACAACTGAGCTACTTTCAGAGTCAAATAATCATTACTTTAAGGCTTACTCTATTTATAATATAGTCTTCAGAACAATTAGTGACTTGGAGTCTTGTGTTAGGTAAATCTAATGAGATTTAACTGAGTTTTAAGAAGAAAAGATGGTAACTTGATCATGTGGAAAAGATGAGACAGAGAGTTCAAGGATATGCTACTTAAATGAATTTTAGGCAAATTATGATCTTAATTCAAATTTTAAAAGAATAAATTTTAATTCCTTATGTATTTTAATGTTTATATTTGTGGTTGATAGGGACAGGCGACAGCGGAAGATCTCGGGATGTGACGGAAAGCAGTAGGACTCCTTCCCCCCTCACCTGAGATATGCGTCACTCCCAATGGCATGTAACCCCTCCTAACTCCAGTAGTTTTCCATCCTTACTAACCCCACCCGGTCCTGCCACCCCCCTTTTGACATTGCGAAAGACCCCTTGACTATTTAGTGCCACGAGGTAAAGTAATAAACGCCATTTGACCATCCACCACGTTGGTGCTGTGTGTCTTTGGACCGAGTGACTCGGGCGAGGCCGAGACACCGTGCTGTTCTCTGAACCAGGTCGTCCTGCCTTTGAATCAGAAAGCAACATATATTACATTACATTTTACATTAATTTGCATTTATCTTTGATAGGGATCACTAACTCATTTTGTGTAACAGTTTCAATTGATATATGCAAATTTTATACCTGACACAATATCGAATGTAAACCTGAGACTGTTCCTTCTCTGCTAAACATGTTCATATTGTTTCAGCAATGAAGAGAACTATATAAGACAGAATCACACAAGAAAATGAATTTATGTTTTTTACTTTTTTAATCTAGATAACAATGTAAGAACAAGGATTACAATGCATAAAAATTATGAATACATTTAGGAAATATATGGGGTAATAGATTGCTTTTTCAACATATTTATAAGTGAGATGAAATATAGTTTCTTTCAAACAAGATAAAGAATAATCCTTTTGACATATTTACTACCTAAAGCTCTAGCATTTTAATCTTTTCAGAGGTCAATGGGAAAAGCCAAATCAATGTATTTTTGTTAACAAATGTACTGTCTCTTCTATGGCATTTCCCTCAATCCTTAATAAGCAAAAACATGTAACTGAGCTCCAATAATTATTTCCACATAATCTGAGTTAATTTCTAAGCAGATAAAGCTGTCTCGAGCCTTGTATCAGATTGTATGCTGTAGTATTATCTGCAATACATTTTCTCATGAAGTAGCAATGAACAAGGCTAACTAATAAAACAGAAAAAAATTATAGCTCTTGCTGTCATTTGGATGATAAATGTATTATTCCTATCATGAGCCTCAGTATTTGTCCTAGAATGAAGACTGAATGACTTTACCATTCTATAGTTGGCAAAATGTTTAAGGACGATTCAATAAAGCTTTATAAACTGCAAACAGTAATCAAGTTTTAAAAGAATAATCACATTAAACAAAAAAATAGAGTAAATTTTTGTGCCCCCTGAAATATAAATTTAAGTTTGTATTGGATTGACATAAAAATTCCCTCATGGTACTTGGGGAGATACAGGGTTGGCTTCTGTGAGAAGCTGCCAGATTTCCCAATGTCCCACAGAGTCAATGCCAGCTGGCTCCAAGCTGGACCCACTGCTGCCAAAGGCCAGCAGCAGCTATCCCAGATACCATTTGCAATAATGCA
Organism: Anthoscopus minutus; assembly: GCA_013399455.1. Taxonomy (NCBI): domain Eukaryota; kingdom Metazoa; phylum Chordata; class Aves; order Passeriformes; family Paridae; genus Anthoscopus; species Anthoscopus minutus. The sequence goes on from VWYI01013667.1 coordinate 13,147, forward strand.
CTTAAGAAGTGGTAAAAAAAAACCCCACCTAAACTCCACAACTGCTGCTGGAGAGAGGAATGAGAATATGTGAAATAAACATGCCTGCACACACCTAGGTTACTGAGGAAAGAGGGGAGAAGGTGCTCTAAGTTCCTGAGCTGAGGGTCCCCTTTAGCCCATGGAGCAGACGGAGGTGAGGCAACTGGGCCTCTTCTATCCATGCAGGACCATGGGAGAACAATGACCCATCAGCAGCCTGGGAAGGACTTCATGCCAAGGCAGGTGTATGTGCCTTCCGGAGGCTGTGATCCCATGGTAAACTGTCAGTGAGGTGCATGGAACCAACATGCAGATCACAACCTCAGACAAACTTTTAATTTGCAAACAAAACCAAAACTAATCAACAACAGAAGTGATAAGAATGACATGCCAAAGACATTTGACAGGTGATAGGTTTGGTGTACCCAATGGGGATATTGTTACTGCATGGCCTAGAATGATGACACACTGCACACACAAACACGCAGCAGATTCTCACCCAGGGGTACCCAGGAGATGGGTTAACCTCAGGGTCAAAGGATCACTTATGAATGTCCAGCAGTAAAACACCCAGAGATTTGGAGGGGTGGGGTGAGGTAACTTCATCCCAGGAAATCTCCACAGGTGCCATCCCAGACCCAAGAGGCCATCCTTCACAGATATATTATAGCACAGTATAAGGGCATGAGTAAAACATTTGATTTGGTGCTACATATTAAATAATAAATTTAAAAATTAAAAAGTGGAAAATAGAACAAGAACTGTAAAAATTATCACATGGACTGAAATGAAGACAATGTACATGAAAAAAAAATGTTTAAAAGAAAGGAATTGCTAATAGAGTTCCTCAACATTTATCTTGAAACTGAACTCTTGCATTCTTTAATGACTGGGGAAGCTCCTTCTAACCATAATCAGTAAAAGCAGAGGGAAAACATAATGAATTCCTGAAATGGCTGTTATTTGTTTTTAACTCTTACTGTTTGTTTTCTGAATGCTCAGTGAGAAGAAAAAAAATTTTAAAATAATTGAAAGATTAATCAGGAATAATAGAAGCAGTAAAGTAACAGTTTTAGATCTGGTTTCTCAACAAGAGTACCCAGTTCAGCAGGCATCCCACCATCAGATATTTGGTCACAATACTGATATCATTAAGCATGTTTCTGTTCAGTTTGAGAGATTAAGTCAAACCGGTTTCGGAGTTTTTGGAAGGCAGAGTGCAATGGGTTCAATAGTCATGCAGAGCTACATCTAATTCCTAGATTACTTACATCTAATTCTGATTTGCTACATCTAATTCCTGTGTACCTTTAATATCTTGAAGCTGCTAGCAGGAGCAGGAACTCCTGGGAAAAGGGGTTTAATTCTGTGTTATGAAAGGAAAATTTGTCTCCTGGCAGAGCCCATTTTTCTCCATTGGATTCTGAGGCAACATATGCAACTTACTTAGCTAAGACATGTGTTAGAAGTCATCATATCCTATATTTGTTATTATGGGCCATATAGAACAATAGTGAGCCATACTTTGTAACAATTCAGTGAAATATGGAAACAGTGTCTGATACAGATACAAAAAAGTAAATTATGTAGATGTTAGTATGTCCCTAGTAAAATAAAATTATTCTTGTAGACTGTGTGCTTATATACATGATACGTTCCTCCTATTTCATCATTAGTACATTACTATAAAGCAGACTCTAGCTGCCGCTATTTCTGGAACTGGTTCATTTTACCAGTTTCCCACTATAGCCTCTTCACAAAACATTTTACTTAGAAACAAAATATTTTGCAGGTCCCTATAGGTAATCAGTGGCTTTGCCTTTTGATTTTTCTCTGTACTCATGGATATATTTATGTGCCTTCATTGACCATACAGAAAAAATCAAGTTCAAAATGTATTTCTCTTTTGAAACATTTCATATATATTAGCAAAGTCTGCTATTTTAATGTGAACATACATATCAGAAACTCTTTTATACATAATAGAGCATAAGCAATACCCCCACCTATTTCAAACAACATGGATATGCAGTATATTGTAGGAAAACCTCTTTAATCAGAGTAGAACATCTCTATAAAACAACTCAGAATTGAGTTTCTTTCAATCTTTCAATCTCAGAATCAACTTTGCTGGAAAAATTAAGACTCTTTTTCTGAAGTCACAAGTTCAAGAGAACTGAAGAATTATGTTTTCTGTAGTCATGTCTAACCATATTGTCTAATTATGCTTTATCCCAGTAGCTTGGGATCTGCTGCTGCAAGTCAATGTCTACCATTATATATCTCCTCCAACATATTCCAGTTTGGAAATATGTTGGTCTCAAAGCTATGCTACAACTACTCAGTCTGTACTCTGATACTGATGCTGCCAATAGATGCAGAGTTGTCTGCTCGTGTTCATTTAATGTGCCCTTTAAGAGCTGCAGAGTTGACTTAAAACCTTTGTGCCAGAGAAGTGCAGAAAGCAAATTAGTAACTGTCAGGGAAGGGTGTATTGAAAAATTCCCCATTTGTGAGTCATCCAACTGTTAAGTGAAGGATTATCGTTGCTTATATAATGCTTACTCACAGAGTTCAGACATGCTATATGGATCAAGTTGACAACTTTCTGCAAGCTGTGAGCATTACTGGCTGAATAATTTTCCTTCCCACTTCTATCCTGCCTGTGTATTTTCAGGCTCAGGATGCACAATGGGCCACTGTCATATCACTGGCAGTATTTCATTGCTTGTCAAACTATTTTTCATCTGGGCTAATGATCTGTGTGAACTTGCATTGATCTCCCAGAAGAAGAAATACAGTATGCCCAGTAAGAAAAAGTGAAATTAGGCAAGGGAAGACAGCTGAATGCCAGTCAAGTTGCAAATCTTCCTTTGTTTAATCACTCTGACCTGTGCTGTCATCAGTGTATTTAACAGGGACTTCTGTGTGCTGCAAATAACTACTACACTCACTGTTTTTTCCCACCTTAATCTGTTGTCCCATTATGTTCCAGTGTCGGGATTCTTAAGCAGTTTCTAATACGCCAGGCTTCTCATGAGATAAACGGTTTATTATTAAGGTGGAGGATACAGGAGCTCCGTTTATGCTGCCAGCCACAGCCTTAAACATGGTCTGAGACAGAGAGAGAAGCAGGGAGAAAGACCACGAGGGAGGAGGAAGGGGAGAGATAGGTGGGAGAAGCAAGATAGGAAAAGACCAAAGAGGTCCAGCAAAAGAGAGAATTCAGAGAGTGAAGCGCTTGTTACAATACATTAAATCTCTTTCTATAATTAATATTCTAGTTTACGCTAACCAACCAAAACATGGCACAAAATCCAAAGGGTTTTACATACAGCCTATAGGAGTGACTCTGTTATCATGTTGTATTCACATTCCTCAGATTCTCTGTCATGTGGTCAGGCTATCACCAATCAACATCAGTAACTTATATCTCAAAACTGACTTTCATCTCATTTTGACCTTTGGATTCTGTCAGCAGAAGGGTTCATCCTCTGTTCAATCAAGAGGATTCCCCTTCAGCTGGTTAGGCCATTGTTCTTGGGTTGTATAGTAATTAACACAGTATCCTAAATCTCAAAGTTAACTTTCATTTCTACTTTGATTTTAGGTTTCATATTTTCAGAATCTTTTGGTAAACAATCATATTTATAAGATTTCTCTTTTTTATCTTCTCCAACACTCCAGAATCAGACAGTTTAAACCATCTGATTATGCAAGCATCTAACTTAGTTTCTTTATGGAAGGTTACCACAAGTCTTCAAAATAAAGGATCTTTCCACTGCTTCACAAACAAATGGATGTTAAATATATCGGGTGACTTAGATTTAAACAAGAGGTCAGTAAAAGAAGTTAAGAGTTCATGTCTCACTATTTTCAGTATAGTCTTTTTTTCTACTCAATTTTCCTTTCTGCAAGCTTTTGAAATTGTCACACCACATACATTAGAATCAAGGGATTTGGGATCACCATAACATCTGCTGAGTTGTGGCTTAAAATAATTCTTAGGAATTTTGTGTGATTTTTAGTCTAAAATGTTTCACTGAACAATGTATGGGATGACAGTGTACAATTAGAGTTAATCTGATTGTAGCTACTTGTGTGCACTCAGTGCATTACTTATTTACAACTTTGTTATAATGTAAAACACAAAGGGATCAGTGAGAATGTAATGATGTCGAAATAGTCTTAGCAATTAGACACACATGTAAGTAAATTAATTACTGATGGAGTGTAAGAGACGGTCCAAAATTTCCATCATCCACCTCACAACCTTCACAAGGACAGATACTAAGACCCCTAAAACCCCATTGAAATTCTTGCCTAGTTAAGGTGGACGCTTGCCAAGTGATCATTTGTAGGTGTGTTTGTGCTTCTGCTACAGTACGCTGCTTTGAGAAGGGACTGGTAAGTAACGGCTTGTTCGAGCAAGGACTGACAAGTAACAGCTTGTTCTGTACACTTGCACCTACCTCATGGAGCAATGGATCTCATCACAATAACCTCCCCACCTTTTGGCCAAGTGTCACTCGCTTTAGAAGACTATAAAAACACAACTTTCTGAGACAATTTCGGGTGATCCCCCACAGAAGGAAGACGACTGGACCATGAGGACTTCGTCCCTCCATTGGTAACAATATTCCACCTTTTCTCTCTCTCCCTCTCTCTCAATTTTACTTTCTCTTTTTTATACCTCTCTTCCTCTCTCCCTCTCCCTCTTTTGTCGCATAATTGTTGTTGGCACTCAATAAAAGTGCACTGCTGTGATTAAACTGGAAGTCTCCTTTGCTGTGTGTCCTTTTGCAGTCTGAGATCAAGAAAAGAAACCATCACAACTCCCACTTGTCTAGCAGATCGTGATATTAAAGTGGCATCACAGACAGGATTTCTGCTAGACAGAAGGGGTGCAGGCTCTGTGTAGTCTGTAACAGGGGAAGGACATTGTGCTCCAGCCGCACCTAGCCTGCCACTTCGAGTGAGTGGTGTCTAGAAAGCAAGGGAGGTGACTCTGATTTCCTGCAGACTGCGGGTGAAAAAGCACCTCCACTTGTTTTCAAGGCTTTGTCTTCAGAAATTCACAAAAGATCTCCTAGTGCAAAAGGCGGGACTGTTTTGATGTGTTGACTGTTTTGTTGATGTTGAATTATGGTGTTGATGTAATTTAACTGCTTGGTGTAGTGAAGAGACAACCAGAAATTTATACTGGAGGAGTACCTCCCAAGCAGCTTTGGTCTCTTCACCCACACAGGGAAGTGAAGTGAGACACAGAAAAAGCTGTGTGGTTGTGTAACTTAAGTTTATACCTCCCTGTAGTGGTTTACTGGTCCCTTCACAAAATGACTGAAATCCCTGGGCAAAAGTTAAAGCTGAAAGTCATGCTCTACTAGCTAAATATAATGCCAAACCTTGTCCGGGAGGAGAAGAATGGGCACAAAGTAACTGGTTTAATTTGGAACATGTACTTGATAGAGTATGTTCTTTACAATATGAAACAAAGTTTAAACTGGGCAAAAGTGAAACTCTTTTCTGCTCAGTTTTAGGAGCTTGTCTTACAGCAGCTCTAGAAGCACACTTTAAGCGAAAAAGTGAAGAAAAATCTGTAATAGACTCCCTTCAAAATCTAGTTGAAATTTTGCAAAAACTATTAGATGAAGAAAGGAATGAGATCCATCTGTTGCGAGCTGCCTTCAGAGAGGAACATGTTAAAAATTCAAAACTTGCTGACACCCCAAAAGAAACAGGAAGGGAAAACTTCTCACATTAATCAAATTTACCCACAAAAAGAATTAGCTCTTATGAAAAATGGTGGGGAACATTGCTGTTTTTACTTGAGATCTCTAATTAAAACAGATTACAACTACATCAATGATGAGGATCATGACCTGCACATAACCACTAAAGAAATCCTATACTACTGAATCTACTACTAATCCTACTGAATTAGCTAAATTAAAAAAGGAATACAGGCATCTCCCTCATAAATCTGCGACAGAATATGTGTTTCGAGTGTCTCTCACCAGGGGAGATAAAATTCATTTGTCAGAACAAGAAGCCAGTGGGTACTGGGGACATGGGGTGTTTTTAACAACAGGAGACCGATGTAGCCCATGGTCCCTGACTCAGCACGCTGCCTATTGGGCAGGGGGGCTTAGCACCTTGGAAAGGGGAGACCCTTTAGCTATTGTTGGTACCCCCGACCAACTCCTGGAAAACATTCACAAAGCTGCCTGCTTACAAATGATACATGAAAGAAAATTAACTACAGGCTATGAGTCACCAATGCAATTATCTGTAAAGCCTGAAATTATGACCCCTTTAATGCAAGGCCTTCCAGAATCGCTTAAACCCACAGCAATTCTCCTTCAAAATTCATAGCAGCTATTTCTCCTGCAGAAAGACTAGATAGTTTTCTTTTTTACCAGAATGACCCATTTGTTTCCACTGACCCTGGAAACAAATCCTCTTCTACCCTTTCTCAGCCACCAGGTTCACAATCGCATTCTCCTGCCAGTAACCATAAAATTTGGACATGGAGTGAATTAGCAGAGGAGCTGATTAATTACAGTAGAAAATATCGACCTGTAAAGGTCCCAGAAGAGAAATCAGAAAAAACAAAGGGTGTTAGGTACATTGCTGCTCCTAATGGAAAACCAGAAAAAGAAAAACAAATCTCCAACCGTCAGTATTGGTGGTCATTTAGGATAAAAAATGGTGTCTCCAGAAATGTAAAGGATAGCTCAACGTTTGAAAAGTTTAGTTAAATAGTTTCTAATTGACACTGTCCCAAATCCATTGAAAATTCAGCGATACAAGAAACTGAGGGCTTGGGTAGCAGCCATGACAAACCTGCCCTCTGTGATTAAAGCAGCTCTTCTTCCCCGAACAATCAGCAAATTCTTGGTTCACGGATGCCTCTGCTAAACGAGAGGGAAAGGTGTGGAGATATAGAGCAGCAGCCCTCCACATTTCCTCTGGTGAACAAATTATTACTGGGGAGAAGGCAGTGCTCAGGCTGAGGAGCTGATAGCTGTTTGGAGTGTTTTCCAACATGAGGTACAGAATATCTCTCTTGTCTGTATCTACACTGACTCCTGTGCTGTGTATAAAGGATGTACTAAGTGGCTTACTTTTTGGCAGCAAAATTATTGGGAATTTAACAGAGTTCCAGTACGGCAGAAGGAAAAGTGGCAAGATGCATGGGTAGCCTCCGATGCTCTGGGGAAAGAGCATTGGATAAACAAAGGCTGGATAATTCTATCATTTTTAATTTTCTGCCTCTTGGTGGGAGATTCTGTTGTGTTTACTTTTTCACAGAAGAACTCTGAGGGCCATGAAGACCTGATAATTAAGTGCTGAATTCCTCATTGAACCCAGACAGAGCTAAATCACTGGACCTCACAGTCATGTTTTATTTTGTGAAATCCACAATCAGAATTGTTGACTAAACCTGGCTGATGTACAATTTTCCCATAAAATCATGTGCGGTAATGTTAATACTGTACCATCCACCACCCAACCAGGGTTAGCTGTTAAGCTAAGCCTGAGAATTTTTGAAATTGGACCATAATCAGAAAAACTGACCAACAATAAATATTGTTTAATCTGGCATGGTATCTCAAACAAGTCAAATTGTTAATGCAAAACAATATCTCAAAAGTTCAACCAGCTGGTTTAACTTTTTTGAAAACTTCTTTTGAGACGTGTACAAACTAGTTTCAAAAGTGGAATCCTTCTAAGAAATGAATGACAAGAGACATAACCAGTGTTGTGGGAACAGGATTGGGAATTTTGAATAGTATTGACTCAGAAGTACTAATGAATAAATTGACTACCACAACTGGAGATTTAACCAAATTGCAACAACCACTGCAGTCATCCTTATCAGCCTTAGGAGCCCAACAGTGGTTGTTATCAAACATATTACCAAATTGTGAAAAGGTGAATGTAAATGACCATAAATTGATAATTGATGCACTCAATGCTTCACAAAACAATATCTTTTTAGCTCTTAGTTGCATCCAAGCTCAATTGTGGATGCAGTCAGTTGCTGCCTCAATCATAAGAGAAGGTGAAGAAGGCACTTTTCCTACTGAAATTCCTACTGAAATTTTCCTACTGAATTCCTACTGAATTTCCTACTGAAAATAATTTGGGATAGGGTCATTGATTTCAAAAAATATTTCCAATCCTGGTGTAACTTAGTGAATTTTACCTATGATCCTAGCACAAACACAGTCACAGTCTTTGTACTAACTATATGTACTGCTTTAGTGCATTTGATTTTTCCTATCATTGCATTAGGGCTGAATCATGATGGAGCTATTCTCTATCCTTTTCAGCACAGGGAATGGGCCTGTCAAATTGGTAAGAAGTGGCAAACTGTTGATTTAGAAACTTGTATTCTCCAGGAACAACAAGGGTTTATCTGTGAAAGTAATGCAATTAGAGCTCAGATTTTTTTTTACACAGAATAAAATATCTGCAACTTTGAAATACATCCAAACAAAATTCCTGAAACAGTATTGGTGTATGCAGGCAATGGATGTGCATGCTTAAGAACTGCTTGTGATACTGTACTTATAGAAAATTTGGTAGTGAGTACAAAAAAATCATTCAAATATTTGTGTTTGTAACTTTACTAAAATTGCAGAATGTGATTTTTCTTATGAAGTACCAGTTACTTCTTACCACCTTTTACAGTCCAGTTATGCACTGATCCACCATCTATTGCCTACGCCCACTGGAATGAACCTCACTCTGGTAAAGCAACTGTTGCTTCACCAGGACCTAACTGAAATTTTGGAAAAGGTTAAGAAAGACAGACAGAAAACCTTAATAATTGTCCATCACAATGTGGAAGAAATACATTGTGTTCTGGAAAGAGTAAAAAAAGATTCCGAACATAGGTGGTAGGATACTCTTTTTGGGTGGTCACCAGGTATCCTGAACAAATTGTGTCATCCCATCATTGTTCTTTTGATTTTGGTTTTGATTGCTTTTGTTTTATTGGCATGATGAAACAGTTAACACAATTGACATCTGCAATGAATGCACACAATTAAGTCAATATCCCATTCACTGTAGACACCCCAAAAGTTATTGACACAAGGCAAAGTACACGAGCATTAAAATAAGAAATTTGCCTTTTTGATAAGATCCTTTATTGTGTTGTATTTCTAATTAAAATTGATTATTCCTTTTTAATAAGAAATTTTGATTATGTTGTATGTCTAATTGCAATTGAATTGAAAATGTGATTATTTATTTTGTTTTTCCTTATTCCTTTCCCTTGTCCTTTCTTCCTACTTTTCTTTTCCGGTCTATTTTCTGTCTTTGCTTTCTGGGATATATGCTACCAACACTGACGAGTCCTGAAGACTTCAGAACCACGCTACGAATGGAGCACTCCTGATGACAATCGTGAGTCAGGAGGTAGTATAAGAGATGGCCTGAAATTTCCCTCATCTGCCTCACAACTGTCACAAGAACAGAGATTAAGACCCGAAAACTTCACTGAAGTTCTTGCCTGGTTGAGGTGGATGCTTGCCAAGTGATCATTTGTAGGTGTGTTTGTGGTTCTGCCACAATACACTGCTTTGAGAAGGGACTGACAAGTAACGGCTTGTTCTGTACACTTGCACCTATCTCATGGAGCAGTGGGTCTCATCACAATAGCCTCCCCACCTTTTGGCCAGATGCTACTCACTTTAGAAGACTATAAAAACGCAACTTTCTGAGACAATTTGGGGTAATCCCCCATGGAAGGAAGATGACTGGACCATGAGGACTTCATCCCTCCATTGGTAGCAATATTCCATGTTCGGGAGGATGAAATAGGGAAACCTTATAAACATGATTGTTTAACAAAAAATTCTGAAAATATGAAACCTATAATTGAAATAGAAATGAAGCTAGCTTTGAGATATAGGATACTGAGTACTAACTACTGTACAATGAAAGAACAATAGCCTAGCCAGCTGAAAAAGAATCCTTTCTGATTGAGCAATGCCTTTCTGCTGACGGTGAATCCAAGGGTCAAAGCAGTAAGAGAAGAATAAGAAGAGTAGCTTTTAGAGTTTAAAATGTAACACAGTATGGTAATATAGTAGTCCTTATTGGCCATACATAGATTCTATAGGATTTGTGTTATGTAGTGATTGGTTAGTGTTAGAATTAGAATATTCACCATAGAAAAAGATGTATTGTAAAAAGAACTTCACTGTCTTAATTTCTCCACGCTTAATTCTCCTCTCTTGGTCTCCTCCCTCTTGCCCCTCTCTTTACTGTCTTAATTCTCCTGCACTCTTAGCTGTCTCTCCTAACTTCATTCTTCACCTACCCTCTCCCTCCCTCTCTCTCTCTCTCTCTGTCTTTGAGCACATTTACAGCTGTTGCTGGCAGTGTAAATGGAGCTCTTCCACCTTCTAGCTAAGTAATAAACTGCTTATCCCAAAAGCAGCCTGGCTTATAGAAATCTCTACTGTTGAGCCTGCTTTAATCCAACAATTCCCCCTTTCTCTCTCTCTCTCTCTCTTTTAGTTTGTTTTTTTATACCTCTCTCTCTCCCTCGTCTGTTGCATAATTGTTGTTGGCCCTCAATAAAAGTGCACTGCTGTGATTAAACTGAAAGTCTCCTTTGCTGTGTGTCCTTTTGCACTCTGAGATTGGTAAAACGAACCATCACAACACCCACTTGTACTAGCGGATCGTGACATGGAGTTAGTAAAGCATGTACTTATTCTGTCCTAACAGTGAAATAAATATAAAATATTTCATATATACCTTATTCAGAAGTGAAATAAAACACTACTTATATTGCCTTACAATTATTTCAAAGCAAAGATAAATCCCACTAGACTGATGTTAAAAGATTTGGAGGTTTTGCCACTACATGACAGAAAGCAGTAATTGCACGACTGTGTTAAGAATGTTGTATGAAAACTTATATTTTGAATGGATGTACCTTGTCATAGGAATTTTAGAAACCCTTTGTTTAAATGGGCTAACTATCAGGTTATACACCACATTTATACTTTTCTCTCAAAAAATGCTAGACAGGTAAGGAAAGAAAGAAATATATTGAATTTTTAATTTCAGAAACTCTGTTGGTACGTGTTTATGACTTCATACAAGATTCTGGTTTTTAACCAAAAAAGTTGTCAAGAAAATATCACAAAGAAAATATGCAGGCCAGTTTCTTCCATAACTTTTTCTTTTTCCTGCATATTAGTATGCTGGCACAGGCTTTAAAAATGACTAAAGAGTTGGAAATCCACAGATAATTTTGAGTTTAGTATTTGTCTGTTTCAAACAGACTGCCAGAAACAGATTAGCAAGTTATAATACAATTACAGAGAAATTTGCATATGCCAGGTCACTGAACCATAAAAATATTGGTTGATTTCTCCAGAACAATGAATTTTCTTTGCATCAGCTTTCTCTTCCTTTTCCTGAAAAATATTAGTGACTAAAACTAGTGACTCACAGGCAGATGGATATCAAATACAATTTTTCAGGTTTTATTCTTACGAATCTGTGTCAGTTTGACATTAGTTAATATTAAGGAGGAAGGAAGGAAAACATCTAAGGAAATAATTCTCCTGAGAGAGCTTCAGAAAGAGCCAATAGCTGTCCAGTTCTGAGAACGGACAGCTTTGTAAACCATTAGAAATCAGAATCCACTCCCGTGAATACCCATTTTAAAGCCCGGGAAACTCTGAACTCTCCTTTTTTGGCTTCCGGCTTCTGAAGGTGTCAGGGCTGTGGCGGGGGAGGCCCGGCCTCGTTCCAACCCGGCTCGCGCGGCCAAGCCTGACCGGGCCGGGCCGCCCCCCCCACCTCCAGATGGCTCTTGGGCGGGATGGGAGGCCAGGGGATCCCTCCAGCCAGAGCGTGGTCCAGGCCCTGCCTCGGGCCACCCTCGCCTCTGGCTG
>VWYI01013668.1:0-32220 GCA_013399455.1 Anthoscopus minutus
TCCTCTCCTTACTTTTTCTAGCATTGATTTCCCAATGGGAAGAGAAGCAATAGGATATATAATGCAAACTTTCATTCCCAAGCCCATAAGGTAACCTTCTGCTGTTGCTGCATTCCTGCTGCCAGCACTGTCAGTAGCTCCAGTGCTTCTATAGCAACAACTACTTCCAACAGTGCAATACTTGCACAAGAAAACAACATTTTAGTGAGGACTGCATCTTATACACTTGAAACACAACATCTGTGAATAAACCTTAAGCTTGCCTCTGATTGTAATTCTTCTGTATCTTTCCCAGCACCCTCATCACACTTTCCTGGGCAATATATGATTGCAAGGAAATATTAGAAGAAAGAAAACTCACACCTTCACATTAAATACAAACAAAATGTACAGAAATTTAGCAGCCAAAGAAGCATCCAGAACAGTTAGTGGCAGGTAAGTGTAGATATCAGGGTAAGCATTTTAAGAAAAACCAAAGCAGATCAAGCATTTCTCCTTTGTTCAGGAATCTGCCCTTCATATTGGATTATGCAAAGAGCATGTTTAATCTCCACAGAGTCCCAAAGACATTTCTTAATACAGAAGAGACATAATCTGAATCCAAAGACTCTCTTGGCCAACCCACAATACTTGGTTATAGCCTATCATCCAGAAAAGGAGTTTAGGTTGGTACAGAGATAAATACACGCACACAGAACTTTTCCTACTGTTAAAAAATACTCTAAATTATGAGAGAAACTTAAGGCATAATTGGATAATGTAGGTTTATTATGTCTTTGGACATGATAATGTTATTCATTTATTTAGTCACTGCAGTGCCTAAGTTTTCCATCAGTATATTGCATGGAAGAAAAAGTGTATGCTATAGGAGCATAAAGCTGAGTCAAACAGTGATATTTACTGGACTTGGGACTCATCATGTACACAAACACTTCTGCTTGCTTAGCAAGGCTCTGTAAACTCCTTGTCCTGGGATGACTTTATGATGCTTGTATCCCCAATCATGTGTTCTGTTTATGTTACGTATTAAGTTCTGCACCTTTAAGGCTGGTTCTGAGAGTGAAGGGGGGAAGAAGAAGCAGCAGTTTGCAGAAACAGCACTGATTCCTCCCAACTCGTTCTCCTGAATCTGTTCTCAAGTGAATAAATACAATCCACCCTCTGCAGCTTCAACCATATTCCTGAGAAGAAACAAAGGTGCAGTGCTGTGGCTAGAAGACAGGAAAAGCACACACAAGACCAGTAAGCAGAAGACAGAGGCTGTCATCAGTTTGTAAGAGGTCTGTGCTGCAGTTTGCTGGTGTTTCTGGCTTTGAGCAATCCAGTGCTCAGCCTTGTAAAACAGCAGGTAAAATCATAAACTTTCTTATAACCCAAATCAAGTTCATAAGTGAATGAAACATCTTTGCCTCAGTGGTACTACAGGGATAAAACTTGAAGATTCTTAAATTACCACTTGCAACCTACAAATCCCATTGATGGGTTGTGCACAGCTTCCAGGCAAGGAAGAGGAGGCAGAACTTATTAACTCAGGTATTAAGCAAGGTCAGGCTTTAACAGAGACATGTGAAAGAAGCTATAAATCCTGTAGACAACTGACAACAGATGCAGGAAAAGATAAGCAAAACTGTCTTTCAACATAAGTCCTTTGGGAATTGTTACCTGGACTTCTCTGCCTTGGCATTGTTAGCCCTTTTTGGCCCAGACTCCTTTGGAGAGTAGTTACATACAGAAGATCTGTTTTCCTTCACTGTGCTTGAAGAGACAACAGCTTGTTGGCTGACAGTTCCACTTGTATTGAAGTCTGGATTTTGTTCAGCTCTCAATTTCTACCTGGCACATCTATGTTTCTACTTAAAACTTGTTTTGCACTGCAGCCCTTCCAGGCTTTTCGTCTCACTGCTGCTCACAGACCTCAGCTTCTCATCCTCTCCTCTTTCTCACTAGAAGCCTCTACTGGCTTAATGCTCAGCTTCATCTTTCTTCCCACCTTAAAAGTGAAGGAAAATTTGAAATGTATTTTTTTTCCTCTAGGGTGCTCACCACTGTATTGTGTCCTTCTAAATCATTCACATCAGAAACTATTTATCTGCGTGCCTGGGAAAAGCACTTCTCTACGATCAAACACTATGTTGTTTTGGACTAGTACCCTCCAAACTGACATGAAAGCAGAAAGACATGATCCTCCCATTGTGTTCTGTTAACCTGCTCCCTCACCCATTCCCAAGTATGGAAGTAAAACATTGTTCTACTCTATCAATAAATTCAGCATCAGAATTTCTACAACAAAGTTAAAAAATTCTTACAAATAACTCTTCTCTTTTTATCTTTTTCCTTCCCAGACAAATACCCTTTCTTGTCTTCTTGACTTTCAGGGAATATTTTTCTTTAAAGAAAAATTAAACTTGTATGTCATGTCTCAGAACTATTCTTAGTATATATACACATACACTAAAGCCTAGATTAAGAACAAAGTAGCATCATCATTTTCAATAGCGATTTGAAGGCATAAAGACTCCTCACATTATTCCAAACTGCATGCAGAATACCAACATGACAGACAAAAGAACTCTCAAAATATCAAGAAAGCATATTGAATAGATTTTTTGGGGGGAAATAAAATATATTTTAGTCTCTCACTGAATTATTTGGCCCTGAAAGTATTTCTCACACTGTTAGAAAAACACCAAGGAGATTCAAAAGGCTGTAACAAAGAATGGAAACAAAGAATGTCATGCTTTATAAAAGACCCGACATTTTCTTAAAATAGAAATTATCGTAGCATCAACTAAAGTATTCCCAAGTGCTGAGAAACGTAGCACCCGTTACAAAAGAGTAATGATATTTCAAGTAGTTCTGGAAATCTCTTTAATGATAATATATTGTATTTCTTTTTTATTTGTGTGTGACATTTATATATTTAGTGTGCACTCTGCCCACATAGTTCTCTGCAGACTAAAATGAAAAACAGAAACAATTTATTCATGCTGAGGTCACATTGTTATAGTTGCATACGTGAAAAATACAGAATAAAAATAGGAAGAATAAAAGTTTTCTATTTAACCACTGGGGACCATCAGCTGAGACTTTAACTAAAATACCAGAAAAAAAACTGTAGACAGTAAGAACTTACTTATTAGGTTGACCTGTGTGTCTGACAAAAAGAATACAAAGAAAATGATACTATGTGGCTGATTGCCCATCTGAGAGAAGGATGGTTGCAGGGCTGGTCCATTGAGAGAGGCTTTCACTGTAGAGAGCAGCACCTTCCCACTACCATGGTGGTGTCAGGTCTGGGTTAACACTGTGACTTCAGGCACATCCTGCTCAGAGGATGAAAAGCTGTCTCAGCATGGACACCAAAAATCACAAAAGGTTCCCCATCTAGGTTATTTATTGCGCATGATAAAAAGAGGATGACATTTACATCCTCTCCAAACACATCATTTGAGAATAAAAATTAATGACTTGTCATTAGTCACCACAGTCTAAGGCTCATTATTGACCCTAATTCTGGTTTGAATTTGATCCTAATGACAAACTAGAAAATGTTTCCACCCTCTTACTATGGCACTGTGTCAGAAATCAAACTGGCATCAGTACCAGAATTTGATACGCTAATCACACCTGGCATTGTGTTCCATGCCATTGTCATATATGCAGGTAGAATAAAGATGTGGGAAGATCTTGTTCTGCAGTGAAGAAGTTCAGTCGTTCAGAAGTTTCTGTTTCAAATGTATTTCCAAAATTATTGGCAACCTTGTCAAAAGACAGGTGAAATACTGAGTGTGATGAGGAACTGACATTGCTAAAAGTGAAGTAATTTAATTCAGGATTTGTTCTGTCCACTTCTTGCCCTGCTTCAGGTGCTATTAGGTTTGACAATGGTGACAATAGAGGGGTCAGCGCTGACAGGTGACTGCAGTGGACTAGAATGAAAAGAGAAATCTTCCAGATATAACTGGTAACTGTACATGTTTTGCCTCTGTGAACCCAACTGATTAGAACAAGAGAATAAATAAAGCGTGATCTGAGAGATTGTTCTCATATCACAGACTTTGTATGCATATACTCAACACAGAGAACTGAACAACACACAGATTCAGAACTGATTCTGTGTTTCCATAAGGCATTTATTGAAAAGACTTTGCTGAATTGAATACATTGATTAGCTTCTTTTCTAAGGTAGTCGTGATGCCAAAACTTAATTCAGTCTTGATTTCAGACCACGAATAAAACCAAATTCCTCTAGTATTTGCACATGGTAAAGAATACCCTAAGAGCAGTTTGTTAATTACTGTAGAAATAAAATCAGGCACAACACATTGCTAATGAAACAGTAAGCAAGCATATTTGTTTCTGTGTAAATAAGGCTTTGTATGTTTTGCCACAAAACTTTTATGCAGTTGTGCAGAATCATGAAAAACTGAACAACCTTTCAGTTACAAATATATTCACAGTTAGTCTAGCTTGCAAGGAAACTGAGAGGAGGTGATTTCAAGAACGTGCTCGATACCTACAATTTCTACCTAGTAATTATGTCATCAGTTTTGTCTTATCAGAAAGCAGCATTAAAAAATGAAGCAGAAGAGGAAATGCTAAGTTAGAAACAAGCATTTAAATTTTAAAAAGGAAATAATTATACTGTAGAGCTTCTAATTCTCATTTTTTTTCTCTAAATACCCTTTCCTTACCTAGGCCGCTTAAAATGAGGAAGTGGCATCCACTTTCTTTATGAATAATTACAGATAACTCTCTTACAGGTATTTCAGTCAGCATTATTGAACTCATCAGCCAAAAGTTGTTTGTAAGGCTCAGTCACTCACAAAGAATTGTCCATTTCTAATTACATTAATTACTAATATTTGACCAAAAAAGACTTGTATACTTGAGCTAGCAGCAGCACTCTCAACCCTTGCCATAAGTGACTTAGAGAGCTCAATCTGTGTAGCTTATCAAAAGGATTGAGAGGTGACTTGATTACAGCATGTAAGTACCTTCACAGGGAGAAAATACAAGGGCTCTCTAATCTAACATAGATGTAGCAAAAAACGCAGCTGAAAATTGAAAAGAAAATTAAGCAGGAAATAAAGTACACCGTTTCCTAATGATAAGGAAGTAAATCACTGGAACAATCTACGAAGGAATCAGAGGAGCACAGATCATTTTGGCTGGAAAATACCTCTTAAGATCATGGAGTCCAACATTCTTGAGCTCCTACAGTCTCAAGAGCAACATTGGATGCCTTTCAGGAAGTTATGCTTTAGCTCAACATGGTGTGCTTCAGGTGAA
Organism: Anthoscopus minutus; assembly: GCA_013399455.1. Lineage (NCBI taxonomy): Eukaryota > Metazoa > Chordata > Aves > Passeriformes > Paridae > Anthoscopus > Anthoscopus minutus. Next base: position 5,293 of record VWYI01013668.1, read on the forward strand.
ACACAAGTTATTACGCTCAGCTACAGGGTATCTGGGGGAATTCAGTGACCTATGATATGCAGTAGGTCAGATTTCAGCATCTGTTACTGTGGGAAAGGCAGGTGGTTTTTTTTTAAGTGTTCTTGGTTGTTTGTTTGTTTTTACTATGTAAGATGCTGCCAAACAGGCAGACTTTCAAGCACACAAGCCTTCCTTCAGGTATAACATAAACTGAAGCAGCAATTTACAATGCTGAAAACAAGCTGAAAAAAAATTCTCCAACTTTGATTGCTGTTCCATATCCTGGGTTGAAATAACAGAGGTTAAAAGTGAGGGATATTGACATGGAGCCAGGTGCTATATCCCACACCTTTTTAATGAGTGCTAGTGATAAAGGAACAGACAAGAACCTGCTTTGTAACAAACCATGAACAGAACAACTGCTGCCTCTTCTGTGCTGATCCCAGGTGCTTTGTTAGCTTTGTTAGAACCTGCAACAGAAATAGGGAAGTGTCTCAGGAATTCTTCCTTTTTTATTTTGAGAGTAAGGAAACTGAAAGCTTTCTGATGAGAACCTCTGCCAAGCTCAGCAGCTCTTTCCTACTGTCCAATTACATCTTGTCATGGCAGAAGGAGGTCATATTTAAAGAAATGTCATTATTAGTCTCCTGAACACTGTATTTATTTTCCTGCACAACAGTTCATTGATTATAAACCCGTGGTCAGACAAATCCTCAGCAGGAGGTTCGTAAGCATTATTCCATTATATCAGTAAAACTATTTTGATACATGACAGCTGAGAAACTCCAGAAGTTTTGCCCTGATCTTTGCCAAACAGTATTTTCCCATGGTCCTATCTATTGAGCTATGCACGTAGGGTGGCAATAATAAAGAAAAGGTATTTAAATAATTTTTGCTATGACACTAACAATACAAATTGGCAAAGTAGTTAAGCCACTTCTAGGCAGATCAAACTTTCAAACTATCTTTAATTAAGTTCAGGAATTGAGAACAACTGCTGTGGTAAATGCCAAAGGGTGTGCTACTTTCTTGTGCAGATTTCCAACAGCAACATTTTGCTGCCTTCAACAGCATAAATGTACCATAAATTATGTACCACAGAGGCCTGTCTCACGATCTTGGGAAGTTTATTCAGCCAGTCTTTTATTTAACCTTGTATTTGTTGATTGTCAGGTGAGGTAAACTTTGGAGTTTTGGAGCAACATTGGTGAGTTTGCTGCACTCACCTGATTAACCAGACTTAAGCTCTGTGCCTGAAGTAACCCTCTTAGTAACAATGTTCCTAGAGCTCCTTAAATGGACCCTGTCTTTTCTAAGTCAACATCCTATAGACCTCTACTGATAACTAACAACAACTAACAACAAAATCATCAAACACAGAATGACAATCCAGAGTTAGGCACTTGAACTGCTGAACATCATCACGGCAAACTTTTCCCTATCCATTACCCATTTGTACTTTCCCCTTTACTGCTGTCTTGTGTCCCAGTCTAAAAGGGCAGGAAAAGAGAATTTTGTACACTGTTTCTCCAGTTAAAGCATTATTAGAAGCATAGCAAACTTCAACTCCCCTTGATCCTGACACAGACTGTCCAATTAATATCAGCAGTGCAATTAAAGCACATTTTACGAATTGGAAAGAGTGCACCAATCCACAGCTGGTTTTCAGTCAATAATGAGTACAGACACAGAAAATGGGATTTCTGGAAAAATGGACCAGGATAAGAATGCAATAGCAACTGGGTAACAAATTACTATACATGCAACTGTGACTTACTCTAACAGCAGCTCTTAGCAGTAGATGCTTATAGACAGTGACCTTGATTTAGCAAAGATGTTTAATTAGAACTTAAACCACCTGCTTAACAGACTACTACAGCATAATGTAACAGGATGGTTTATGAAAAAGGCATTACTACATGTAATTTAACCAGTAAAAAAAACCTCCCTCAGTTTGCAAAACTCTTCTGTGGTGTCTTAACAAGCTCTTTGTGCTGGACCAGAGTTTTGTAGCCCATAATCTGACCCTGATATACGGCAACCGTACTGAGCTGTTGAAAGCTTGTAATACATACAATTTCCCCTTTCTTACTACAGTGTATGTGGCTATTACTTTATAATAGTTAAGGATACACTTGAAGAGAATGCTAAATTTTGCCCTATTTAGTGCCTTAAAATAGTCCAAAGCATAAGTTCACCAAAATCTGTTAGAAAATCCATTTCCCCAATAACCATATTTCAAAATAAATTACGGTCTCCAATGCAGACTACACATTCTAGTAGCAGCAGTGACAATTCAGTACAAAAAATGAGACAGTAAAAGTTACTGTCCTCACAGAAGTGGAGAAGATATCTTAATTATTTTCAATATAAATGGTGATCCTAAACAAAATGTTTACTGGAATCCATGTCCTCTTTTGAGAAAGCATACTGGATCTAGCTGGGATGGAGTACATTTCCTTCACAGGAGCTTTTATGTCAGATTTTTAACTAAAATTTGTGAATATGGTAGATTTGTGACTTGGTTGATAGCACACAAAGCTACAGTTGAACAGTGTTTGGATGGCATCAAGGCTTTCCCTTTCACTCTGGCCCCTTCAGCAAGTCTATGGAGGCACACAAGAAGCTGTCAGGGTAAGCCACTGACTCTACCTGGCCAAAGAGACATCCCACACCAAATGACATTGTGGTCAGCTATAAAATTCAGGGAAATGAGGAGGAAGGGGTATTCAAGTTATGACTATATGAATAAAGAACAAACAAACAAAGCCAACAAACAAACAAACAAATGAAAACAAAAGCAACAATAAAAAAATTCCTTTGTACTTCAAGCTCTTTGGAGTTTGCTGAGAAATCCATGTTGCACTCTCAAGTCTTCATCTGTCAGGCTCATGGGATAGAGCAAAGATGGTTTCCCTTGAACTACTTTTCAGAGTAGAAGTTTGGGGAGGGCTGAGTCACCAGCAGGGACAACTTCTATAAGATTCTAGTAAGGTTTATATGATGACATAATTCACCAGCTCTCAGGAACTGTATTGAATATTGTAGAGATTGTTACACATGCACAAATCTTTCAGTACTTTGGGATGCACTAGGTATGGCTACAAGAAGTTGGTCTTTCACCACACACACACCAAGGTGGTGATTAGAGATGTACAGCAGCATTCCTGATGTCATTCTTTTATTCTTCCTGGAACATAAAGGCTCTAGGGTTCTGCAGTACAATGGTTTTAGAAAGAAAAAGATGAGCAGCAAATCTTTCTTTGGTTCTACTCAAAAGAGAGTTAATTTCCATAGCCTAAATCCTATCTTTATTCTGGTACCCATCGTCCTCTAGAGAAAATTGGAAACTAGGTTACATAGAAGAAACTGTTTGCTGTTCTGTCTTTTCTTCTGCAAAAATAATTAATTTGTTCACTTCAACCTTGTATTAATTCCTGCACTTGAAATATATTCCAGGAGTTACTGGAGAGGATCAAGCTTCCAGGATCACAAAGACGATTAGGTGTTTTCAGCATTTCTTTTATGAGGAGAAACTGTGGCAGCTGGACCTCTTTAGTCTGAAGAAGAGAAAGCTGAGTCTCATCAATGCATATAAATGTCTCAAAGGCTGGTGTCGAAGAGGCAGCAACAGATTCTTTTCAGTGATGCCCAGAGACAGGATGAGAAGCAGTGACCATAAACTAAATCACAGGAAGTTACATCTCAACATGAGGAAAAACTTCTTTACATTGAAGGTGGCAGAGCACTGGAACAGGCTGCCCAGGGAGGTTGTGGAGTTTATCTCTCTGGAGACATTCAAACCCCACCTGAACATATCCCTATATTGCCTTCTCTAGGTGACCCTGCCTGGGCTAGATGATCTCCAAGGTCCCTTCCAACCTTAAATATTTTGTGATTCTGTCTCAGTACCACACATGACAGAAATTAGGAAAGTTTTGCTGAAGGCTTAGTTGTCCACTTTGTGTTTATTTGCAAAGAGAAAATACTGTCATTTTTTCCCCATCAAGTAGAAGTAACTGGTTACAGACTTGCCCTGGTTTTGTTAATCAGTGCATCACCTCTTTATATTTCTGTTCAGTATACAAATATGCACCTCTTTATGCATGTCCAGACTTTTTTTTTTACAAACTATACGATCACTTGAGAAGGTCACCTGTGAGAAGACAGGACCACTGAATAATGTCTTCAGGAAAGGAGGGATTGATAGGCAGCATTTCTGTGTGGAAACAGTAGCACAGTTCATCTTACTTTAAACCTGACATTGAGAAGAATACAGATTCTTACTTTCTCCTATTGACAGTAAAGAAAGCTTTTGGTCACTAGTTCAAATAGAGTATGTGCTACAGAAAAGTAAATATCTTTCCAGTCTTTAGCTTTTACAGTGTTTATTAGATCCAGGTGAACTTAAACAGATCATCAGAATTAAAATCTGAGATGAGTCCTGCGTGTGGGGTTAACTATACTGTGGGGAGGTGGGGTGGAGTGTGTTGAAAAACTAGTAAATCTCAAATTTGTTTAATATAAGAACCAAAAGAAATACATGATCTTGATAATTTGGGGAAGGAAGAACTTAGCTGTTATATTTTATCCAGCATCGCTCAAGCTGAACAGAGCGCTAGAAAAATCTGCAGAATTTGAATTTATCTTCATTATACAACAGCAGTGAAAGTACACAGGTGGCAGAGACCGGATGACTAAGGAAACAAACCAGCAAAGCCTAAAGCATATTCAAATGGCAAAATCCCTCAAATTCATGTTTAGCTGCAGGCAGAAAAGATGAGTAACCTGCCCTATTTTTCTCAGCTACAGAGAAGGAGATACAGGTTTTGTAGTTCATATGTGTGCGTCATCCAGATCCTCAGACAGTCCAGACTACCAGACTGATAATGAATCCAGGCAGAATATTGTCAGACAGGATAATAAAAATATTTGAAGTCACTTACTGCAAATTTTTTTCCAGAAACACAAAAATAGCTCTTATTTACCTACATTTTGTCTTGGAGAACGTGACACAGAGCAGACTTAATAATTAATAACTTGTTATAAAAATTTCAAAGATTTAGTGCCTGAAATGGTTTAAAACTTGTGTAAGGATGCTCTGAACATAAGAAAATATTCTGCATTAGGTAATTTCGGGCATGAAGATTAGGACTTCATACTGCGCTGGCATGTTGCCTTCACATCATTGGTATCTTAGGGTGCTGTTAGTGTGGGGATGTTTTCCAGAACTCACATATCAGACCCAGCAGACAAGGGTAAATTTGCAGAGGGTATGGGCTTGTGAACAACCACATAAAGATTTCTATATTTTTATTATTTTGTCTAAAGAAAGAGTAGTTTTGACCACAGTTTCTTAAAATCAATTCAGCAATTGCTAAACGAGATGAATAATGTATTTCCCATGTGATTGATTTATTTTTGTAATATATATACAACATTTTTTAAAAGCCATTTTTTTCATCTCTCACTAACAGATTTCCAGGAAAAAGCAGAAATTTTGAAGATGAAAATGCCTTGTTTAATTCTGCCAAATTAACCCTGGCTGGATAACAGGTACCCACCAAAGCCATTCTGTCACTCCCATTCTCAGCTGAACAGGGGAGAAAAAACCCAATGAAAGGCTCAGTTTAATTTACTGCCAACTAAGTCAGAGTAGTATAATAAAAATAAAACTAAATCTTAAAACACCTTCCTCTCACTCCTCCCTTCTTCCCAGGATTAATTTTAACTCCCTATTTTCTCTCTCTCCTCCCCCACAGCAGCATAGGGGGACAGGAAATGGGTGCTGTGATCAGTTCATCACACTCTGTTGCTGCTTCAGCACAGGAAGAGAGTCCTTCACAAACTTGTACAAAGCGAATCTTTCCCATGGGCTGCAGTTCTTCACAAACACCCCAGAGTGGGTCCCTTCCACAGGCTGCAGTCCTTCATGAATTGCTGCAGCCTGCGTCCCCTGTGGGGTCACAAGTCCAGACAGCAAACCTGCTCCAGCATGGTGTCCTCTCTCCATGAAGCCGCAGGTCCTGCCAGGAGCCTGCTCCAGAATGGGCTTTCCATGAGGTCACAGACTCTTCTGGGCATCTCCCTGCTCCATGGGGTAGTCCTGCATGGACAGCAGGTGCATCTCTGCTGCAACATGGAGCATGGGCTGCAGGGGAATCTCAGCTGTGGTGCCTGGAGCATCTCCTGCCGCTCATCCACTATACTTGGGGTCTGCAGGGCTGTTGCTCTCACTCGTTCTCACTCTCCTCTTCTCTGGATGCAATTGCTGTTGCACAGAAACTTTTCTGCCATTCTAAACTGTTATCCCAGAAGTGCCACTGGTGCTGCTGCTGGTGGGCTCAGCCTTGGCCAGAGGTTGATCCATCTTGGAGCCAGCTGGTATTGGCTTCACTGGACAGAGGGGAAATACCTGTCAGCTTTAAGAGAAGCCACCACAGCAGCCCCTCTCACTACCAAAATATTGCCACACATATGCAGTACATTAATATCTTCCAAAGACAATCTGCTGTTGCTTACTCTTAAGAAATGTGGCCACAAGATAAGTCCTCTTTTTTTTTTCCTGTGGAGCAATATAAATTTTCAAGTAATTATTATTTTCATAGCCTGTGATATATGGGGCTCAAGCACCCTGGGGAATTGGGACAGTGTCCCTGACCCATTATCTCATTTTATAAAAACTGGCATTCATTCAAGACTTTAGTCATGTTTCTCTTATTAAGGGTATATTTTTGTATATAATTTGAAAGAAAAAAAAGACACATTCTACAATACCAGCTGAAATGTTGACATAGAAAGGAGACTAAGCTTTATTTGGGAAAAAAAAAGGCAAATAAAAGGAAACAAAACCAATATAATAAATTTTCTTAGGAAATCGTACGCAAGTTCTACATGTGGTATGCTGCCAAAGCAAAAAATTGAATTCTCTTTCTTTGGCTCAGATTTATTTCTTTGAGAATACATTTCAACATGAAAACCACAGAAGTTTGCATCAGGACTAGAATTTTTCCTAGATATATTCAGGTCTATTATTAGAAGAAAACTTTTCTAAATAGTGAACTTTCAATATTAGGCTTTGTGTCATTTTCAAAGTTTAATTCACTACCTTATGTAGGAAGCTAATATAATCTCAAGTATAATATCCTAGAACTAATTTACAAAAAGGACTTTAATTCAGAAAAAAACAAAGTCAGTATGGAAGCTGGTGGACTTTAAATTGCATAAAGTAAATTTGTAACCTTGACATTGCTGTATATCATCAATGTTAGTAGCAAAAACATGTATTATGGCTCTGAAAAGTAACCTGTAATTTTCTGGGCTTAAGGAAACTTCAGCCAGTATTGCACTTTTAAAAATCAGTAGGGCTTGTCCCTCTGAGGCAAGAGTGGATCTACTTTTCCAGCTCTGCGAGGGCTGGAAGATTCAAATGACATGATTTCAAGTAAGTTGCCAGAAAAAAGAATGACACCTATGATTTCTGTGTGCTTTTGAGCCTTTATAGCTCAGGAGGAAACACCTGGATTGCCTAGCTGCCAACACAGGAGGAAGACACCTCACTAGTCTAAGCAGAAGCACAGTTTGCACTTACATTACAGCTTACACAAAGCTTATAGAATTCTCATTCCTTCTTTTATCCAAATAGAGACAAATATTGGGTGAAAAAAGGTAAGTTTAAAGCAAAATATGTTAGTCATATGGTAATAATGATGTATGTTCCAAGACAGTTACAAGGAATAATAAATCTCTCCAGTAAAGAGAAGATGGCTGGGTTCATTCTGCTAGTATGGAAGGGTGGAAAATTTACAGATCAGGATATGTACAATGCAAGCCATTGCATTTATGTTATGCTGCACATATGCAATGAGAGGTGAATTTGCAGCCCTTAAGAATCAGTGAAGCCATTGGTGGTGGGCTGTCATAAGGTGAAGAAAACACACATCCACAAAAGTATAGAAATAAGAAAAAAATGAAAGCAGAAGTGTAAGATCTATAAAGACAAACACAGAATCTTGGAAAGAAGGTGGGAGAAGATGTAAGAGTGCTTTAGTGAGCCTATAGAAACATGACATGAAAGGAACAATGTGATACTACTGCTGATTCCTGCAGACCCTCACAGAGTGAGTTCACACCTTTTGGCCCACGCATCCTGCTGAAGAATGGTTTGCCACACTAAAAGGTAGAGCATATATCATTGTGTTGGTTCTGCATCAGGCGAAACACACTTTTTCTATGCCATAGCCTACTCATGGTAATTTGAAAGGCCAATAACATTGACAAAGCAACAGGTTATTTTCAGCTGGCCAGAATTAAAATGCTGAGGACTATGCTGGGGAATAACTAACAGGAAGAAATGTACTTGTGAATTTTATTATCTTGTTTTCTAGAAGGAAGGAATCCCCAGAAGGAGACAGCCCATCAACAGAATAAACAGACAGCAAATGCAAGAAAATATGGACACCATGCAAATATGTCACATGACACAGTAAACAACATCTCTGTTCAGAAATGGCTGTCCCAGAGCCCACTTTCACTAACATGCAGAGCAGTCTGATCCCAAGGAATTCAGAGTAACTCAGCACAAAAATGAAGGATAGAGCTTGCCCCTCATCTCTTTTATGGCACATAGTCTTAAGTGGGGAATTATTTTTGTTTATATGGAGCATGTGTGTATATTTTTCCCTAAATAATGTAGGATAGGATATGATATCTTCTTGCTTACTGGTCACATCTGACAGTTTCTGTCATTTCTTTTTCCTCACTGTATTTGTCTGCCTTCTTATCCCTCCGCCTCATAGATGCATTCAAGTTGAAATCAAGATGGTTTTCATGCTTATTCTTAAAGGATTCAGTCTTCTTCATTTTACCCAAGTTCAAATTAGTACCATCTCTCTTTTTTCCCTCCCCAGTACTGTCTCTATATGGAGCAGAATTCTTGAAGGGGGATGGAATTTATGAAATAGGATCTAAAATCTGTCCCTCTTCTCCATCACAAGTAGTTACTTTCTTAGTTTGTTAGAAAAATGATGGAATTCAATGATAAAATCCTTATTAAAACAAATTTAAACAATGCCTACCCTCTTTGAAAGTTAGGAATTTAAACTAGACAACATAAAATTGATATTCCTGGCAAAGTTAATTGTGTTTTTATGCTGGCATACTCTGTATTTTGTCCATGTCTTCAAATGAGCAATAGCTATTTCTCTTGTCGAAGAAAAAGTGGTTTGATGTCAGGTGAATCAGTTAAAAATACACTCCTTTAAACAAAGGAGTAAATAAAAACTGCACTTTTGTTTTCTGAGGTTTTCATTTTTTCATATGTTTTTGGTTGAATAAGAGAGGGAACACAAACATTGTCTGATGTGTTCTTTCTTCAGATGTAGATATCCACAATTTCAGATCCTGGAAGAGATGTCATGTGGTTATTACAGCTCATGTCATTAAACTATAAATAGATATCCACAGGCATAGGAATGAAAGTTGTGCTGTTGCTCACAGTGATGACTGACTGTAGTAATGTTTTCCTTTTTGGTAATATAATCTTAGTAAATGACTGCTTCCCTCAGTACTCTATTTTTGGAAAGGACATTTAATTATATGCCTGGTTTATCATTTCTTATACTAATTACATCTGGAGGTCATGTGCTAGCACTTTTAATATTTAATGTTTTGAAAATAAATTAAAATACATAATTTCAGGATAACTAATTTCCAGATATTACAAAAGGATTACAGAAACAATTATGCTCTATATTGTAAATTTAGATTATTCAAATGATAGCTAAATGGAGGCTGTGCCTCTCCTCTTTAGGATACCAATTCAAGTCCATCTGGTTTACTAGAGACAGAAAGATAAAATATGGGTGGTTAAGTCATTTGCTGGAACACTGAAACTGATTTAGGCCGGGATTTTCAAGGCATCCCAGAAGCATCTTATCTCCTCAGATACCTTCGAAAATCCTTCTCTTAGGTGTTTTTTTTGCCTCACAAAGTATAAAATCCTCACTCCGTTAAAATCAATGGTAAATCTTGACTTTGGCAAGGACAGAATTCAAACTATTCAGGGCAGGGACTATTTTGTTCATTTCAAGCAGCCAGTTTCCAAGGAGGGTATTGACTGTGTTTGAAGTGCTGTTTCCAGAGACTTCAGGAATTTTTTATTTCATCCTAACTTACGTATTATTACTCACTTTTTGAAGAGGGGAATGGCAGGAGGCAACCTTAGCAAGAAAAGGTGGAAAACATGAAAATTATCCAAGTATGAATATCGCTGTTTGTATACAACCATTTGTCAAATGCAGTCTCCAAACTAATGATCATACTGTGATAGATGTTAGAAATCCCAGCACTCAGGATCTTAAATTCCAGTGATACCTGTAAGGAAAGTCTCAGCCTCATAAGATTTGTAATTTATCTAGTTAGAAACAAAATGGTGAAAGCTGTACATTGTCACGCCTCTTGACATATGGAGAGCTATGACACAAAAACCTGAAAAGATTCCATCATATAAGATGCAAGTAACTAGCACAAGCACTTCACTGAGCCTTCAAAATCCTCTAAGCTGCCTGTCTATAGTTATATTTTCACTCAAATATTTGCATGTTGAATTACAATTTTCAAGTAATACCTCTGAGTTCAAGAACACGAAAACAAGTAATTCTGAGAGTTTCAAAAATTTAGTTCTTTTATCCTGCTCTAATCCAGCTCTCCTGAGTGCAAGGAGTTCAGTAGGATCCTGTTGATGACACCAAATTGGGTGGTGAGGTGAACAAACATGTCATATGGGAGAACCATCTTACAGACATAATGGGGCAGATTGGAAGACTGCCTACAGAGAACAGTATGAAAGTTAACTAAATGCAAAATCCCACACCTTGACTGGAATGAACTAAGACCCCAGTATAGAATGGGATCTATGTGGCTGGTGAGCAGCCTTGCTGAAAAGGATTTGAGGATAATGAGCTGAACAAAAGAGACCAGTACTCTACTGGAGGAACAAAGGTAAATTGAATCCTGGGGATTATAAGGGACATTGCAAGCAGAGGTGTGATCATTCCACTCTACTCAGCACCTGTTAGGCTGTACCTGGAGTAGCATTCCTCTTTCTGGTCCCCACAATGCAAGAAAGACATGGGCACATTGGTCAGGGTCCAAAGGAGAGTGGCAATGATGTTCAGAGGTCTGGAAAGCCTGGCCTGTAAGGAAAGTCTGAAGGAGTTACATCTCTTCTCCCTGGAGAAGGCTCAGGTGGGACCTCATCACAATATTCCATTACTTAAAGGGCAGCTTCAAAGAAGATAGAAGCTCTGTCCTCACAAGGAACAGCACAGAGAAGACAAGGTATGCACTGGGAGTAATTTCACCTTAAGAAATATCCTCCCCAGGGATGTGGTAGAGTCTCCATTGCTGAAGATTTTCAAGATATGTAATTGGACAGGGTTCTAGATAATCTCATTTACTCTGCCTTTCCCATGAAAGCTTAGACCAGAAAATCTTTGAGGTCCCTTCTGGACTATTCTGTGATTGTAGGATAAGTTAGTAAATCACAGTTATGGGGAACTGGTAGCACTGAGATAATTTTCAAGGAGTCTAACATTTATATATCTGAATATAATTCAATATTTAAGGATTATAAACCTAAAAATAGCTTACTTGGTATGTTCCAGCTCTTCCAATTTGCACCAAGATAATTTCAGTGCTGCTTATCATCTCCCCAACCTCTTCACAATTTCATTCCAGCCACTTGCAACTCTCTTCTCTGCAGGGCAGTTATATTTTTCTGCTCATCCCTGATGGAACATGGAAATGAGAAAACTGTAAAGGAAAAAAAAAAAAGGTGATTTTATGTAGAAAAAAACAAACTCAATTTATCTATACCCAAGTCCATTATACAAGTGATTTCCAGTTCTTCAACTTTTGTGTTGAGGACTGACTGGATTGGATTGCTTATTTTGTGTCAGCACGAAGTGAATGCCCAAATGCTGAAGCAACAAAGTAGGCATGTTTTGAAGTTTAAAAAGATTGTGTCTAAGAGAAAAGAAATTATAGAGTAAGAGCACAGGTGTAAAGAAAATTGAAGCTCCTCCTCTGAGGCCTCTAAGGGGATGAGGAAGATTTTTGCAAAGATAAAGCATGTTTTGAGGGAATTTCTAGATACTGGGTTTGGCTTCTGGGACAGAAAGTGTCTCAATTACCAGAAGAGATCTCAGACACTGGTAACTTTTTTGCTGGAACTTTTTTCAACCTGGAAAGGTGAATAGAACCAGACTTTTATATGCACCTCCCATAACAAAGCCAAATGAATTAGCACTGTTGAGAGGGACAGCATAGTGATACAAACTGATACAAACTAGGAGAACAGTATGTCAGAAGAACCAATCATGCATTTTTTCCTGATAGTCTGACAACCTTGCGCACATTTGCAGATTGAAATGCTGTTTCCAAAACACCTGCCTACAAAGAATTGACCACAGCAATGACTTGTCAGAGGTAGTCAATACAGGATTAGGAGAAATACACTCTGACTTCTTGCATCATGGCAGTAAGACTCTTAAATTTCCAGTGAGCAGTGAGTCATTCAGCTTCTGGTTGAAGTCAGCTCTAGTAAAGGCAGCTCTTGTCTTTGGCAGACTCTGAGGAACTTTGACCTGCTTGAAGTGACTGCTTACAATTTCAGGGTGAAAATGGTTAAGACCTAGTTCTTTAGAGTCACCGTGTTTGTTTTGCATCTCTCTGTAGCAGAAACTATTCCTTGGAATATTATTTTCTGCCTTTAGGAGTACCTAATATAAGGATCCCTTTATGAAAAGAAGGTTCTGAACTCTAAATGGTTCACTGGGCAGGAGTGAACATCTATTTTATTTAACGTGCTCTGTTATCCAAGCCCCTAACATGATAGTCCATTGACTGTGTTGATCTTTGATGCACTATGTACCACACATTTTTGTGGCTCATGAACTAATTACTTGGCATGTACTGTAGAAATGCAAAAGGAAAAATTATTCCAGGAAAGTATTACCTGGAAACAGTAGCGAGGTGTAAGCTGAGAACTATAAGATAAAACAGACATCTGTTTTAATTTTGGAACCCGAGTCAGAGGGAAATACTGCTGACACCATCTGGCCTTCAGTGTTCAAATTCCATGAATAAAGCATTGTATTACATTCCTACCTCATTAAATCAGCTGTTTAGCTCTGTGTGTTCTGCTACTGCAGCTCTGATCTGCATTTACAGTGCTGTCTGTAATACCTTGTAAGGCAAACAAAATGCCTGAACTACGATGTATAATGTAATGCAAAAGTCGGGCCAACTACATTCTTGTCTAGTTTACATTCTTTACTGAATACTTGTTGAGCAGCATATTTTTTTTAATGTAGTGGGAAGTTGCAAGGAGCAATCAGCTTTACCAAAAATTAAAAAAAACTGTCAAAATATCTCTGGAGTTTCACAAGAAGAATTTCTTTGTCAGCAGCATTCAGGAACCATTAACCTTTGGAGAATGAAAAAAAAAAAACAACAACAAATAACCAAGTTTAAGAACAGGGTTATATCTTTGAAACAGAAAGTTGTTGTTGAAAGGCCTTAGATTGGCATCACTGTAGATTTTGACAGATGATTAAGACAAATACCATCTGGACAAGCAACAGCAAAATGCCCCCAATATGCTATTGTCTATCAGTCCTGGCCTTTAAACACCAGCTGTGACTGTCAGGATAGGATGGGTTCTGTCACAGGCCCACTTACTCCCCTTTAAAAGGACAAGATGTTTGGCAGTAACTATGGTCTCCTGAAAAAAATGCTAAAAGGACTGTTCTCTTCTCAAACTTTTCCTTTAAAAGGGTCTCCTGATTCTTGCAATGAACTTGGTTAACTAAGCAGTTGGCATATTGTGTGCAGTGCTTATTATACTGATCACTAACATTTCAGCCCTCATTGTGGAGATCCTAGTTTTGTATCTCATCTTACACTTTGAATTTAAATATAGCAGGCTATTTTTGTCCTCTTCTTGCAGTGCACTGCAAAAGAGTGGGGCATCAGTGTGCAGAGAGCAATGAACAGGAGCACATGAATAACATCATTTTATACAAACTAACAAAGCACCAAATCCATTACACTGTTCATATAAAATGCTCCAGAATGTGATAAGAAAGTAACAGCTCTGGTTTTTTCCTAAATATTGCTCTTTTTGTGTTTTCAAAATGTTGCCTAAGGGGTAGGGTATCTGGAGACAAAAGTTTCCAAAGAAGAGACAAAAGAGGGTGACACACGGGTGAAAAAGGATAAACTTTCCAGTGGGTCCCTCTAAAACATTCGTTATGTTTTATTCTATTGCTGCAGAAAGGAAACTGGAGTCAGTGACCCAGTTGTCACTTTTGACCAGTCGCTGAGTGACCCCCAGTAACTTGTCACTGCTACCAAAATCTAAAGTCATTATATAGATGTGAAGGTCTCTGTGCACTGAGGAATGGCCTTTGGACATCAATGTCAAAATTAAAAGGACATCAGGGGTTACTGTTTCCAGTATTTTCTATTTCACTATCTTCCTAGTTATTCCAAAATCAGAATTGTCGGGCTGATTTTCATTCTTAGAGCTCATCTAGACAATTTTCTTGGCTCTGTAAAGCAGCAGATTCTATCATTAGTTATTTCCTAAAATATCTTCAATCTCTTTCTCAATCAAGCAATACAAATAGGATACAATGCAGAATACAAGCAGATTTCCTAGAAGTTTTTCAGGAGGTGTTTATTAAAGAGCATTTTATTAAAGAGCATTTTTGATTGCTTGCAAAGCAAAGGAATACATTTGCCAGCCCCTTGACACCCTTCTGCAAGTGTATGCGTCTGATATGAATTCTGCCACAAGCCAGTGGGAAAAGTTTTTGTCGGTGCCCATTGTGAGAAGATTGGCAGTATATCCCTGTTTATGTCCCACTACGAGTCTCTTGAGCTGCTTATCTTTCCCAAGTTCTAGCACTCATCTCCAGCAACTCCTGCAACCTGCCACAAACCTACTGCTAACTTGGTTCAATCACGTGGGGCCAGAGCTAGTGTGGCAGTGCAGAGCACCATGGTCATGCTATGTGGGTATGTTTAATCCAGTATCCTCTCTCTGACTGCTGCTACTAGGAGAGCAAGGTGCAAAATGCCATGTTTAAGTGGGATTTGCTTTTCCCTTCCCCTTTCTGCTCATGGTGGGAATGGCACAAGAAGACAAAAATAAAGGGGGAAAAAAAGAGTAAGAAGAACAGAAAAATAAATAAATAAATAAATAAATAGATTTTGGAGATACAGGAATCCATCTAAGACCTTTCAGAAGAACTGAGGATAAAGAAATAAAAGGGAGCAGAAAGGAAATTACAAAATGAACTAGCAGAGAGGAAACATTAAAGAATAACAATGCTTACAGGATTTTTTGTTGTGAATATCTATTAAAAATTAATCTGTTTGAATGAAGATGTCTCAAAACCATATAGCCCATATGTCTGCTTACTCTGCAGCTATAATCTCATGCCTCAGCCTGGGCTTTAACCCAACCATATTCTGAACCCAGCATTTTATCCAAATTAAGTTATGAGATGTCTCCCTGGCTAGCAGTCATGAGAACTATAAATATGAAGAATCTTTGTATTTTCACCTGAAGAGAAACAAATTGAAACCTAGATGATTTTTGCCTCCTATTTTTTTGACTGAGAGAGATCAACAGAACTGCTAACAGGGTTGATACCTGTTTTAGAGGTCAGTCAACAACTGGCCATTCCATAAACTCACCTTTAATAGTCTGTTCATATAGCATCAGAGTCCCCCCAACCTTGTTGCCTTGGAAATTCTGTAAGGTGATAGAAAATGGAATAATGGCATCCCCAAATATTGATCCAGTTTTATATTTAAAGTCAGTAACCGCTGAGCGCAGGAACAGTCACCAGGTTTCACTTTTTACTCAAGATAAATATGCAGTAAAGATACAGGTATTCACACCAAGATTCATGCTTGTGAACCTCCAACTGAAGTTTAGAGATCATGAGCATAAAAGGAAAAAGAACGTGCAAAAAGATTTAAGGTGGCAATTTCATATGGATTTCCTCATTGTTAAAAAGTTCTTGCTGTCATAGAACTGCTTTGGATCTTGAACATTCCTTCCACTTAGTTAATTTTTACTGTGTTAATAAAATTATGACTTTCTACAGTAAAATCAGATTTGATAACTCCCACACAGATAAGAATAAACTGAAAGCCAGCATGTTAAAAGTGTTATAATTTGCATTCATATAGTGTCTGTTATCAAAGAATCTCAAAATATTTTTAAATGGCTATTATTCAGCTTTTCAGAGGAGAAAGCAAAAAAAAAAATACAGTCATGAAGATTAGAATTTTTCATCTTGAATATAAATATTGGATACAAAACCATGACCCAGCATTCAGAATATCTGAATACCTACAACTTCTAGTAGTTCTGAAAATAAGACCCTAGGTGATTTTCTAATCAACAAAAGTGTATAGGGTTTGTGTGGCAAGGTTGTGGCAGGTGGGGAGAGCTACAGGGGTGGCTTCTGTGAGAAGTTTCCAGAAACTTTCCCTATTATCTGATGGAGTCAATACCAACAGGCTCCAAGACAGACACACAACTCTCCAAGACCAAATCCATCAGTAATGACAACAACAATTCTGGGATGACAGATTTAAGAAGGGGAAAAGTTGCTGCATAGGAGTGATTGCAGCCAGAGAGACAAGTGAGAATATGTCAGAGCATATGTCAGAAGTGAGAATATGTCTGCCCTGCAGACACCAAGGCCAGTGAAGAAGGAGGGGCAGGAGGTGCTCCAGGCACCAGAGCAGACATTCCCCTGCTGCCATGGTGAAGACCATGGTGAGGCAGCTGTGCCCCTGCAGCCCATGGAAGACCCTTTGCCAAAGAAGTCTGTGAGCTCATGGGAAGCTCACACTGGAGCATCTTTGCTGTCTTGTGACCCCTTTGGGGACCAGCACTGGAGCAGCCTGTTCCTGAGGGACATGTGGAAGGGGTCTGCGCTGGAGCAGCTCATGGGAAGGACTTATACTGGAGAAGTTTGTGAAGCACTATTTCCCATGGGAGAGGCCCCATGTGGGAGCATGGAACAGTGTGTTCCACTGCCCAAGGAGGAAGTATTGGCACCGATATCACGCGATGAACTGACCACAGCTCCCATCCCACTGTGTTGGGGGAAGGAAAGGGACAAAATGGTAAGTTAAGCCCTGGAATAAAGGAAGACTGGAGAGAAGGTGTTTTTTCAATTTGAGTTTTTGTTACCCTACTCTGATTTGGCTGACAAAAAATTAAACGAATTACCCAACTTTGAGTCTGCATTGCCAGTGACAGTAATTGGTGAGTGATCTCTCCCTGTCTTTGTATTGGCCCACAAGCCTTGCATTAAATATTCTGTCCCCTGTCCAGCTGAGGAGAGAAATTACAGAAAGGCTTTGGTGGGAACCTGGCATCCAGCCACAGTCAACACCCCAGAAAAAAAATTAAAATTAACTTCTTTCTATTTTAGTTCTTATTAAAGATTTTAATTGCTTAGGACTACAGCTGGTTTAAAAATTGAAGTTATTTACATTAACTATTTTGATGTCTTGAGTTTGAGTCCATTTTTAAGGACTTGAAAAAAATTGATTTTTATTTCATTTCTCTATTTATTGAGCAACAGTTTGGAAGTAAATGGTTAATATTGTTTTCGACTTGGCTTTCAGATAAACCAAAAGTATTATTAGGATTATTAGGAGGGTTATTTTAAAAGCTATAAGGAATTCAGAGCAACCCCCTCCCCCATTATCTGCAGTTACATGCTGACTAGAGATGAGTCAATCTACCTTCCCACAGTACTTTTTTAGGCATGATAAAGCACAGCCCATTGGCAGCTTCCAGGTATATCTGGAAATATATAAAATGTCACTGACCTCTAAAATTACTTATCTAGCTGTGCTCAGAAATTCTGTAGTGGTTACTGAGGTTCTGGCAAAGAGTGTCATCCATTCTGCTTAGGTCCCTCAGGAAAGGTCAGAAAGTCCTGCAAGCATCTAACCAGAAAGGAAGTGGTTGGACAGGTGGGTAAGGGATTGATGAAGGAATTCACTCTGCACCCCAGGATCCAATGCTTGAGCAGTAGATCTACCCTACCCAGGAGAGGATGGGAGTCCCTTCTGTCAGCCTGATACAGCTTTCCAGCAGAATCACAGAATATCTGAAGCTGGAAGGGACTTAAAAGTGTCATCAAGTCCAACCCTCTGTTTCTTGCAGGACTCACTAAAACTAAAACATATGACTAAGAATATCATCAGATGCTCATTAAGCTCTTATGGGGCAGGCTTCATGCTGTGACCACTTCTGGGAAGCTGGTTCCACTCACCAACCACTCTTTTTGTGAAGAACTTTTTCAAATGTCCAATCTCAGCTTCCCTTGACATAACTTCATTCTGTTGCCTCATGTCCTACTTCTCACCAGAGAGAAGAGATCAGCACCCCCATCTCTGCTGCCCACCTTTTGGAAGATATCAGCTATGATGAGGGCACTCCTCAGCCTTGTCTTCTGAAGATGAACAAACCAAATGAGCTCACATACTCTTTGTAAATCTTGCTTTTGAGGGCCTTGGTTGCCCTCCTCTGGATACACCCTAACAATCTGATGTCCTTCCCGTTTTGAGGCAGCCTAAACTACACACAGTATGAAAGGTGAGGCTGCACCAGTGCAGTGTGAAGAACTGATGTTTGAATTTGTTAAAGTGGAGACCAGTTGCCTGCAGCTTGGCTAAAACACTGAGGTACTTCTGATGAGATCATGTAATAGTCTGGATTGGAAGGGACCTTAAAGATCATCTAGTTCCAACACCTCTGCCATGGGCAGGGACATCTTCTGCTAGCCAGGCTGCTCAGAGCCAATCTGGCCTTGAGCACCTCCAGGGATGAGGCATCCACAGCCTCCATGGACAACCTGTTGCAGTGCCTCACCACTCTCACAGAAAAAATTTCTTCCTAATATCTGATCTAAACTTGCCCTCTTTCATTCTGAAGCTATTCCCTGTGCTCTGTCACTACATGCTCTAGTAAGCAGTCCATCTTTCCTGCGAGCTTCCTTCAGGTACTGACTGCAACTAGGTCACCCCAAAGCCTTCTCTTTTCCAGGGTGAAGAATCATAATTCTCTTAGCCTGTCCCCATATGAGAGGTGCTCCATCCATCCAGTCAACTTTTATGACCCTTCTCTGGACTCTCGAAGTTGATAAATCTAGAGATGCAAGTTTAAATGAACTTAGGTCTTGACCTTCTGTCCTGGAAAAAATTGTCTAAAATACGGGGATACAGAGTGCCTTTGATGGAATCCCTCTTCAGAAAACTAAGGTCACCCAGCTCTGTTTGGTGCATTGACCATAAAAAAAAATTTAAGAAAAAAATTAAAATCCACCCACCACAACTATGCAGGTCTGCAGGTCTGGAAAGCTCTTGTTTCTGTTCATTTCTTTTGCGGTTTAATCCCAGTAAGCAGATCAGCCCCACACTGCTGCTTGTTTACTCCCCTCAGTGAAACGGGCAACAGAACCGGAAAGCGAAAAGCAAGAAAATGGGTTGAGGCAGACTCATCTTTAATAGGTAAAGTAAAAGCTGTGTATACAGGCAGAGCAAAACAATGAATTCATTTACCACTTCTCAAGGACAGGCAAGTGTTCAGTCATCTCCAGGAAAGCAGTAATCCATCCCACAGAAGTTACTTGGGAAAAAAAATGCCTTAACTCTGAACATTCTCCATTTCCTCCTTTCATCAGCTTTTGTTGCTGAGCACGATGTCACATGGGATGGGATATCCTTTGGTCATCGTGCACCCTGGTCCACCCACTGAGAGAGCAGCATGAGAAAACCTTGAGGCTGCATAGGCACTGCTCTGCAGGAGCTAAGCAGAGGGGTTCTTATCACCACCATTTTGGTCAGAAATCCAAAAGATGTCACCATATAAGTTCCTATGAGGAATTCTGTCTCTGTCAAAACCAGTACAATTCCCCATACAAAAAGGCAGAAGCATGCCTACTCTTCTCAAGTTGCCCACCTCTCTATTTGTCTCCATGGGAATTTTTGGTCCATCTTTTAGGAAGCTCCATGCTACTTCCTCTGGCTCTACTTGCAGAAAAAAAAACCCTTACAGAAAACAAAACAAGCAACTCTTTACATTTCAAACACATCTAGTGTGATCATCTTTCTAAACAAAGTCCCAGCAGAACCTTCTGTATCTTTTAGCTCTAGTTTATTCACCATCAATTTCTACTCCTATAATTCTTTATCATGGTCTACATGACACAATATGTCTACTAAATTGTAAGTTTTGGGTGAGGCAGTTCAAGGAGGAGGGAAATAGTATTCAAACTGAGAGTGCAGCCAGAAGTGTAGATGGCAAAGATGTTAAAAAGTAGCCCTGTCATTAAAAGTGGCAGCAAGGAACTGAAGAGAATCCTATTCAGACTGCCTGTTGGTAAAACTCATGCTGAGGGAAAAAATGGAAACGCATAACATGTCATACCCCAGCTGCAAAGGACCTATGCAGTTTGCAACATTTGCAGAAATTCAGCTATCAAGAATATTGTCTTGATTCATCCCTAATTGTACTATGCCTGACCAAAATGATTTGCAATTGTCTCATGCTAAGGAAAAAGGCAAGGGAAGGTTTGGGAAGGGAAGGTTTGGGAAGGTTTGGGAAGGGAAAGTTTGGGAAGGGAAGGTTTGGGAAGGGTTTGGGAAGGTTTGGGAAGGGTTTGGGAAGGGAAGGTTTGGGACGGGAAGGTTTGGAAAGGTTTGGGAAGGTTTGGGAAGGTTTGGGAAGGGAAGGTTTGGGAAGGTTTGGGAAGATTTGGGAAAGGTTTGGGAAGGGAAGGTTTGGGAAGGTTTGGGAAGGTTTGGGAAGGGAAGGTTTNGGAAGGGAAGGGAAGGGAAGGGAAGGGAAGGGAAGGGAAGGGAAGGGGTAAAGTTAGAAGAAAGAAACCGTCTTGGATTTATTTTCTTTATTAGCAGTTCATCAGGTTGTCAGCCCAGAAACAGAGAATTTACCCACAGCCAATTCCCATCTAGTTCCTCAACAGGTTTTTTGCAAGCAGCAGATCCATTAGTACTGCTAGGGTTGTTTAACTTTTTGGTTTTGTTTTTCCCTATTGTCAGTCATTTCTACTATTCTTAAGTGAAATGTTTCAGCTCAGAAAGAACTCCCAGTAAGCAATTTCTGCCCAGGCATGACCTCAGAACTGAGTGCTGTCATCATTGAAGACAGGCAAACACTGAAGCTCTCTGGCACCAGTATTTCCAAAGGAAACATCTTCTGTATGAGTCTGTGGCAAAGATCATATGTAAGTCAATGTGGCAACAAGTACTAAAAAAGCTAATAACAGTTTAATTTCTGCCTGAAGCTTCTCAGTCATTCTCAGATGCCAGAAATTTCATCTTCTCCTTCAATGTAATTACACATGATTCTTCTGGAACTTAAATATTTCAGCTTTGATCAGAGAAAACTCAATGAAAATATCAAATAATTTTAGTAAAAATTCTAGGATATTTTTAAAGCCAAGGGATGCCTCCTGTCTCAGTTTGATCCTGGCAGAAAAATAAGCAGGAGAACATGATGTTACAGTTCCACTTTCCCCTTACTGAGCCAAGACTGATAAAGACATTAAGGTGTCACTACTGTTATCTGTCTGAAAAAATATTCAGAAGCAATGCTGACAGACGAATTTGCAAGTCTGCTGCCCACATATTAAATAGTCTGTATAGCATAGGATAGTCTTGTCACAAAGATCTTTATTTGCTGCTCAGTCAGTTCAGCTTCTTCCTCCTCCAGCTGTTCGTCAGAAATTGAAACTTTGGCTATCAAATCCAGAAAGACGTCTCAAGGCAAACTGGTCAGGTTTATGATCAAATGCAAATGAAAGGGTTGGTAATCTATGCTGAGGACAGCTGGAAAGTTCACCCTTGAGACAGAACTGTGACCAGCTTGAATGCACAAACTACCTTTTTGCTAACGGTGAAAATTAAAAATGTAGGATAAAGAAATTTGCAAAGGTGGAAAGAAATGTTTATGTCCAGGTTTCACTGCATTCACTTCTCCTTCCATAAGGTCCATAATAATGGACCTTAGTCAGCCCTTAAGAAATAACAGCAGCACTGTTTCTTACCAGATCAGATGAAGAGTAAAGGTAGAATAAGGAAGCTGTAATGAGTTTGCTAAGACGCTACTGTACAAAGTTAGTGTCACTGATTTAAACCTCACTTTAATGTTTTACTAAAGCCTAAGAGCTGCTGTGTTCTGCTTACTATTTTGTGCAAGCACCAGATAGTAGATGAAAAACCTATACTTAAAGGTCAATTTTGCTGATTTTTTTCATATAATGCTGGTTTGGCCCTGCCCAATTCTCATCATTTCTCACAGACTTTTTGTTCAGCCAGAGACACCTCCTTGTATTTTTGGGCTACTCTCTAACTGTGGTTGATGACTAACATTCCTCCGCCCTGAGAGCAGTGATGAGGAGACTACAGTAGATGCTGTCCTGGCAGATTGACTTCTTTATGTATTAGTGGCAATGCTACTATGCGACAATGCTGGAGCTGTAGGCGAACATCATCTCAAATTCAGCTTTCATATTCTCATAGCAGTCTCCAGAAGCTCTATGAATCTCACACTGAGTAACATTTGTCAGTTACTGATCATCAAATTAAAGCAGAAAGCTTGCTCTTAAAACTAGTGCCAAAAAGCTGACCTCAAATAAAGTAGAAAAATAAAAATTGTTACCCCACTGGGATTTATTTTACTCAGTGCAAGGGTTAAATCCCAGTTAACAGTTATGATGCTGTGCAAGGGTTAAATCCCAGTTAACAATTTTGTTGCTGCGGTTAAACAGCCATGATGTCATTTATGGGGAAAAAAAGACTCTGAGAGCAAAAGGTTAATGAAAAATGCCTAATATAATTTTTAAAAGCATAAAATATAGTAACAGAAAGGGCTAAAAGAATGCTGGAAGAAACTTGAATTTGCCTTTAGAATGAAACACTTGAGGAAGTAGGGAAAAAAGACTAAAATGAACTATGAAAGAAACAAAAGAATATGAAGGAAATACATAAATAAATGATAAAAATAAAATATTTGTATACCATTTCTAGCATTTAGTATACTAGAAAAATGAGAATGACCTTTAGCCAGTTCAAGAATTCCCTATTTATATCAAAGAGCAAGGGCAGCAATTCTGTTCAGAGATGTGATATGAAAAAATGCTTGTCTCTTTATATATGCCTTATCTTTCAGAGTATTCACTTGATAGTTGCTCATTGTTTTAAAGTGTGAAACATGTCATGAGACTTATAGTATTTAAAATGATAATGAAATCAGCAAATACCCAATCTACTGTATAATGGCTTTACTCTGGTAAACTTTTTTCCTGTTAAGATTTATCTACTTACCAAAAAAAAAAGTAAAGAAATTGATTTGGCTCTTAATGCATGAATTCATAACTTCCTTTAATATTTCTAGCACAGCTTCTGAAGACAAATTTTTCAATGAGTATTACAGACCTGTCCTTCTGGGACAGTGCAGTTTTCCTTTAGTAATATATATATGTTTCATTTGTACTTTTTGTTAATATTGTATAGGGCCCAGATGTAGATGGCAAATGTGGCCAAACAGCCTCCCTGTTGGAGTAGGTGCATAGGATTAATCATCAGGTAGAAGTCCGTTCAGGAGACATATCAGAAGAAACTCTTCCTGTCTATTGAGCATGTCTTGGCAGATGTCCCAGTGACACTCTTCACTCTGGAACAGATATGAAGAAAAGATCAAGTTTCTGTCAAATTGTTCAAATGAAATATTGCATGAAGACAGTTTTATATCAGTTTTATAATGGACTCAGAAGGGTCCACATAAGATTCCATGGGGTTAAAGTGCTGTATCTTTTAAACAAATTTGGACCAAGAGAACAATTATTTATCAGATGAATGCCTGCATACTATGGTAATGGTGTTTCATGTTCACTACTGTAAAGTTTACAACCAGATTTGCAATATTGTCAAGCAACAAAAAACATTTAGTTGAGGCAGTGTGAGGCACTTTCTCAGAATTAAACATATTCACATTTACAGGTCTGTGCTCTTTCACACTATCTAGGGTACTCCATCTCTGTTCTATTACAAAATTTGTGGAGCTTTACCTATCCAAACAAAGTATTTTTTGCTAACTATTCAGTACTTAATGGTTGTGTTTAGGTTAAGTTATGAGTGACTAGTGAGTTACATTCACTGAATTTTTGGATAGTGGGACTTTCATAACACTTCAGAAACCCTCTAACTTAATGTAATTGCTGTAGATTCTGAAGTGGAAAGAAACTTGTATAAACATTTTAACTGGCTTTCCAAAAATTGGCTTGCTTCCTTAGTTACTGTCTTGCACAGCTTCATGTGTTATACACTTGTCTGGTAAACAAGCTTCGTTAAGTTCCACATTCTATACCTCATCTACTGTATTACATGTGTTAACAGTTTCATAACGCTCTGTATATTTTATCTGGCAGTGCTCTAAGTTTAGATTACGTTATACTGTAAAAATTTTGCTAGTCATAATGAGGCTTTATAAAACACAATTGAAATTGTGTCCAAAGGTCTCTCAAATGCAGGACAAATTATGTGGACATGTTCCAAAAGTACCCATTTTAATGTGATTTCTTACTGCTTGGGAGGACATTTATACTGATTTGTGTTTTCAGCACTGATTGGAGTATGTTGCATTTTTTTAGGAGTGACACCTAAGCATTTCCCACTTCCTACAGATTTGTGAGATCCAGGGCCATAGAGTACGGTGGCACTTGTTTTGTTTATTATGTGGCAGAAATTGTAAAGGGAGAATAAGCTAACACTTGCTTGAAGTGCCACCAAATGCCATATATTCCTTGATGAGTTGTTGACACACTCTTCACTGAGTTATTGAAGGAGGTCTTCAACATACAAAAAAACAACTGGTGACTCACCAGAACAAGAGGCCTGGTCCCATCCCTAGCACCATTTTTCCAAGCAAAGCTCTAAGAAATTAGGAGGTGTGATAAGTTGCTCTGAATCGTTCCTTTTCTTTGACATACTGTCACAACACCCTCTCTAGTAAGGAGATATCTGATGTCACTTGGCAAAATGCAGTCCCTGCCAAGCCACTGTAAATTTGGTGTTGTCCTGGACCATGATGCACAGGCTATCTCCTGCATGGCTACCTGTTCTTTGGCTGACCAGATACGTTTCCAGTGTGGTCAGAGTACTGGGTATGTGTGTTTGCCTCTGTAACTCCCTGCACGTGTCATCACCGTGCAGAACCGTGGTGTATTTATTGACTTTAGATTGGATGGTGGCTATGCCATTAATGCCTCCACTGTGGTAGTGTAAGCTTCTCAAGGTAAGAAGATATATGTCACTAAGGGAGGCTTTGATTTGCTCAGAGTTCATGACTGGAAATCTACACATGCAGTACATCTTCTGGATCCAGACACAGAGATTATTTTAATATATGCATAAATCAAATTCACAACTACATTTTCCCACAGTTTGAAGTGCTGGTTCCTTGAAATCAGAGGGAGTTTTGTCTTTGTCTTTAATGAATATTTAGAATAAAATCTTGATCCAAAGTGCTTTGTTATAAATTTAAACACATGCTTAAGTATTTTGCTAAGTCAAAGCCATACTTTATGTATACAAAGAATGTTTCAAACAACAATTAAAATGGTTTTACTGATCAGTTTATATATATATGTATACATGAAATATTATATCTAAGTACTATTCATTTTAATCTTTAATGGTCAAATTTTTATGGAAAGCATAAAGAAATTAACAGGACTATTTCCTAACAATATGAGATTCCAAGTTTAACAAGTCAGACATTAAACAACAACTGACATATGTTGTGGACCTGTGCATGCACATAATAATCCTGATTTCTTTTTTAAGAACCTTTATGGTTTTTCTCAAGCTATTAAATGTTATGAAAATGAACCTTATACATAAGTTAAATGTCAAGAGACACTTATATAGAGCTTGAATGTAGAGCTTGAACATTCTAAAAGCAACACAGAGCAACATATTAAAAAGTAATCTGATTGTTAGTACATTAAGTTACTTCATACCTAAAATTCAAGAGGAAACAAAGTGACTCAACATTAAAATTATCATTAAGGGGGTACACACAGATGAGAGAAGGGGAAGAAGAAATACTTTGTTTTATGCAGGTATTTATTATCAGAACAAACTGCAGCTCTTTTGTAATATTTTTCTTTGCAAAGAGCAGAAAACCAGAAGCACCAGCACCTAGCCCTAGAAACTTTGCCTTACAGTTTTTAAAATTGATTTAAATCCTCTGGCAAACTCATGATGTATTTAACCATTAACTCATCCAGACAGCAAATACCTGACCTCTCAGTTTGTTAACTAATTATCTGGTCAAAGCAACTGCCAGAATCAAGAATATTTAATACTCAAGAGTGCAAATCAGGATTGTCCACACTAGTGATAATAATCTCCTTATGTAAAACCTTCCTCGATATTTCACCAGTAATGGTTGAACAGCCTCATTTATGCATCAACTCTTTTAGGAAATGTATCCTAACATGTCCCAAGGCGCATATACAAAATGCAATAACTTGCACAGAAATAATGCCCTACAGTATAATAATATACATGCACAGGAAAAAAATTTATGGTATCTAAAAATCGCTCAAAGACTGAAATGAATGCTGATGTAGAAATTTCTTTTCAGATATGGGTTTATACACTGAAGATCTACTCACCTACTATGACTAAAAATTCAGAATATACCCTGTAGGGAACATCTAAAGGCAGTAGATCCTAAATCAGACATATAAATTGAAAAAAAAGTTGTCTCTCTGTTCTGTTTTTCACACATCC